>NW_023612674.1:0-60046 GCF_013339725.1 Rhipicephalus microplus | reverse complement strand
CAGCTTATAATAAGCGTTGTGCGTAGCAGCAATAGAGAAATAACTCGCTGCGCTGTAGTTGCCCAATAATTTTACCTAATAGTACGAAAGAAACAAAAGTTGAGATTTTGTCTGGTTATGGATTGCGCTCAGTAATATTCTCTCCCTCTTAAAAACTCCGACACCCACGCAGTGATGTAGTTGGGAAAGTGGTGATATGCCATCTGTTTTAATAAAATTGAATGCTCAACCCTATCGTACGCTTAGCCAAATCTAAAGTAACTAAAGCACAGTATTGGCGCCGACGCCGAGCCAGTTGTGTTCGGCTCTCAAATCAACATGCGCACACCATATTGAGCAACCGGATCTAAAACCAATTTGACTGTGGTTTAATATTGCGTATTAATAATATATTTCATTACCCGGGCATTCAAAACTCTTTCAATTAGCTTAACCAGATTTGACGTGAGTGATATTAGCCTTACATTGTCCGAGGCGAATCCTTTTTCCTTTTTAAGAAGTGGAATCACTTTATACATCTTCCATTCGGCAGGTATCCAAGCTTTTGTCAAAGAAAAACTCACCAGATTAAGTACTTCAGTCGGACAAATCTCGAATAACTTTTATCATTGCATTTGTTACCCCGTCTGGTCCAGGTGCTGAAGGAGATAAGTGCCTTATTATCTCTGCCAGCTCATATAAAGTAACCTCCTCGAAATCCTCGCCTGCCATTGGGTTCATAATGTGCAGTGGTATAGTTGACAAATCTATCTTGGAGCCCTTTCGCAATATTTCTACTGAATCAAGGAGCTCACGGGGAGAAAGAACAGAAGATTCAATATTTTCAGGGGTGGTAACATCTTTTGATATCATAAAAATCTGAAGAGCGCTTTTTGTTTTTATCCCTAGAAAGATAATCATGTCGTTTCACATTATAACCATCTTTGCTATACTTACTGTGCGTTTGAAGTCTGCTGCTGCGAATTTATAATCACACCACTTTTTGGACATGGTTGACCAGCAGTTGTTTCCATGCAACTTTCCGTTTTCTATAGCTCCTCATGCACTATTCAGCCCACCATGGACAAAAAGAACCTCTTGTGGCCGAATCTAATTTAAAAGTTGCGTTTTACTGATCTTCTGAACACTACACACAGACTCATAGCCCTAATATCACCTTGTATGTCCATGCGGCGATCAAAAGTAGCCCTCAAGTCTTTTTCGAATTTTCTATAGTTGAGGAATGAGCGGGCCTTTCCGGCGACATGTATTTTTGGAAAGTTCAGTACAAAAACTAATAAGCAAGTGGTCACTGTTAGTAGCACAGTCTGAATATCCACTGTATGATCGAGTAAGCAGCCACGTCCTACTTCTTCTTCCTCCTCCGCACATCCTGGCACCAACCGCCCGAGGGCTCGCGCTGAAGACGTTGCTGCTTCGACATGACTAGTGGGCCTAAAAATAACATAATACTATAATATCGAAAAAAATCACTTTCTTTTCGGCCAATCTTCACCAATGTTTATTTGCCATGTGCAGAGCACAAGAAGAAAAAGGTGACGCATGTGATTGTTACGTTTTCTTTTCATTAGTAAGTAGGAAATAGTAATTAAGAAGGCTGCGTAGTCGAATATATTCACTGAAAATTTACCTTTACAGCTCACGTCTGGAATAGTCACCTTTACCTTCACTGTAATGAGAGTGAATCTTAGTAGCACTTCTTTCTGACGTGCCGGAGATTCGAAATAGAAAAGAAAAAATACTAGAACCTCTACGAATATTGCACCTAAGTTTGTCACATCCGGTGATTCTTCATTTGGTGCAATTATAATTGGTTTTAGCTACAGGAGCGTTTTTGGCTCTGTAACAAATTTTTTACGGGAGTCTAAAAGAGTTGAATGTCAAGTGTAGCTTCATTCAGTGTTTTTAGATACAGATTGGTTTTTTTTTGTGTGTTTCATGTTGTTTTTAAAGGCTTTTTTTAAAAAACGCAAGTTTGAAATATTACTCGCAATGGCTAATGATTTCCTTTTCAGCCCTATAGCTCAAAAAGTGAAATAGTTCAACAAGCAAGGCACTGTTCGATTCAAGGCCTACACCTAAGAGTGGGTTGGCATGGTTACAGTGCAAGACACGCTGTTTTTTGCAATCTGGATGACTCATTTACCAACGCAGCTCAATCATTTTTCTCTTTTAAGAGCCCCTGTATGATAATACAAAAATATGTGAGGATTGGACACGATATCCTCACTAATAGAGACCATAAAGTTATTTGCGGTGAAATACAAAAAGAAACAAATAATTAGGTTCAGACGTCCTGAAAAGGGGGAATGCGAAATTGAGAGCCTTATGGCGAACGACTGAGGTCGGTCTGAAGTATACACGGGAATGGGAGAGGGTGTTACGGGGGCTGACACCAAGGGCAAGGGCGTGTATAAGCACGGTCACTCGATTAATGGACCTCTCGGAACCGTTAACCAGGACCATTGCCAGGCAGGAATGCAAGTTACGCGGATGGGCTCTGCAACTCAATATAAAGACTGGAGCCTCTAGTGTAACAGCGGGCGATTAACACGCTTTGATAAACAACCTGCCAAGCGCTCACGTGGTATGGCACCAAACACACATAATGCAGTGCATTCTTGCCTCGGGAACATCGCAACAGTTTGAGAAAGAGTCGCATGAAGGAGATTACTGACCTGTAGTTTCGTACAGAAAGAGAATTACAAAACACATTGGAAAGTAATGCTTGTATTAAAAAACAATAACACGAATAATTATGTGAAGACAGCTATAAAGGTAGCGAAGCGGTTGAGCAACAGTGTGTGTACCTGCATGCTGATCACATTTCACGTGTACGCAGGGAGGATACAGTCAAGAGTCAGGTTCGAATAACGGGCACTCCATAAAACCTTATGCACCATTGGGTGTCGGCATTGAGTGCAGCAGCAACGATGGGTTTAACAGCAGACGCTTGAGGGATGTCTTCATTCATGGGAAAATCAGCAGCATGTAAGTCGGAGCATTATCATGTTTAGCATATGCCAAAAGGTGCCGAAAAGCTTGACAGAGACGGACAAGCAGAAAAAAGGAAGAAGAGCCCGGCATTGTAAACAGTTCTTCTGGTCTCTAGTTCTTTGTTGCACTGACTTGTTTGATGAAAACTTTGCTTTTCAACTTTTATATGGCCCATGTTTTTTCGGTACAGAAAGTCAATGGCCCAGTAAAAATTCAGCATGTTAAAAATATATGTGGTAGCTTAGCTCTCTGTTCTGCCTTGACTTTGAAGGTACTTGGACGTTACATAAACAAGCCAAGTCGACGAATAAAACAGCCCTAAGCATGAGAGCGCACTACAAGAGCTTGCCTCGGACCACCTCACTGAGCCTCCTTAACGGAAGGGACCTTTCAGTAATCGCCAAACTCGAGGCATCAGATATGATATAAATAAAATTGAACACTCTCTCGAGGAATCCTCTACACCCCCCATCCCAGCCACAACCTTCGTACTGAGCACTTGGAGGGCTGAGAAAGTTTGGGCGGAGCTGAGTTCTGGACAGGCGAAGTCGATCTTTCTGACGCATCGTTTCTCAAGAGTAGGCCTACCGAGAGCGATCTTCCGCCACGGTACGTTCTCGTTTCGTCGGTTCTTTACCGCGGCGAAGCGACACCGGGGCTAATCAATTTAGCTCGTGGGATCGAAACACCTGCGGTGCCGATCTACAAACGCCATTATCAATGGCACGTTAGGAAGCATCGAAGGTGTCGACATGAACAGCACTATTTTCGCGTCGACCACCAACGCATTATTGACGCTGATGGCGCGAGTATCTGGCCACATTTCATGGGCTTTCTCATACCGATGCCCTTCTTCTTCTAGCCTCCGAAAGCAAGTGCTTGCAGTATGGCGCTCACATCGCAAACGTTCACTGGTCCAGCTGCCTAGAACGCCTTTAACTCGAGACGAGGAGTCTTGGGCTTTGGAAACGCCTCTTTAAGGTCGACGTTACCGGCGCGCGTGACCTCGCAACGCCTCTTGTTATACGCCGCTTCTCATCGTGTCGCCGGAAATGACCTTGTGGAGTTCAGATGTCTTCGTGGCACTGGTTTTCTTGGAAAGATAAGGCCTCCGACTGTTTTTAGTTGATGGAAGCCCCGTGGCGTAGACGTGCATTATTTCGTCATTTTGACGTGACGATGACCCCTGGCTACGACCACCCTGTCCGAGACCTTTTCGTCCGTAGCGCGTTCGGTCACCGTGCTAGAGACCCAGTAAGGGGCCCCGCCACGAGGTGCTCCAAGTGTTGAAGCCGCCTCGATGTTTCAGGCAGCCTCGATGTCGCCTTGCCGCCGCATCTGCCGTCGACGTCACGACTCTCATGATGTTGCCCGAGCTCACATTCTAGAGTCTAGAGGTCTTCTTGATTGTCGCTTTTTCGGAAAAATGTGGCGGGAAGGCTTCCAACCCTTCCGAGTTGACTGAAGCCTCGTGGTGTAGATGCCACGTATTCGTAGATGCGACGTGTCGCCATGGCCTGGCTAAAGCCACCTTCCCGCACGCGTCGTTTTGTCAGCAGCGCAATTGGTCCTCGTGATTGCGACCCAGTGAGGGCTCCGCCACGAGGTGCTCCAGGTGTTGAAGCCGCCTCGATGTTTCAGGCAGCCACGATGTCGCCTTGCCGCCGCATCTGCCGTCGACGTCATGAATTTCATGATGCCCGAGTTCACATTCTGGAGTCTAGAGGTCTTCTTGATTGTCGCTTTTTCGTAAAATTGTGGCCAGAAGGCTTCCGACCCTTCTGAGTGACGGAAGCCCCGTCGTGTAGACGCCACGTATTCGTTGCTGGGACGTGAGGACAAGCCATGGCTTGGGCCACCTTCCCGTCCGCGACGTTTTCGTCAGAAGCGCGGTGTGTCTTCTTGCTAGAAACCCAGTGAGGGCCCCGCCACGAAGATCTCCAGGTGTTGAAGCCGCCTCGATGTTTCAGGCAGCCACGATGTCGCCTTGCCGCCGCATCTGGCGTCGACGTCATGACGCTCATCGCGTCACCGGAGTTCACCCTCTGGAATCGAGATGTCTTCTTGTTTGTCGTTTTTTCGGAAAGGTGTGGCGGGAAGGCTCCTGACTCTTTCGAGTTGACGGAAGCCCCGTCGCGTAGACTCCACGTATTCGTCATTGCTACGTTACGACAACGCCTGGCTATGGCCACCTTCCTGTCCGCGACGTTTTCGTCAGTAGCGCGTTCGGTCTTCATGCTAGAGACACAGTGAGGGTCTCGCCACGATTTGCTCCAGCTGTTCAAGCCACCTTGACTTTCCAGGCAGCCCCGATGTCGCCTCGCCACCGCATCTGCCGTCGATCTCATGATGGCTTCGTGAGACTCTCTGGTGGTTTCTTTGTAGCGGCATTACTCTGCTTGGAAGCTCAGAAAACCCCCCTGTGGTGGCCGACCAACGAAGTTGGAGCGGCACGTTGGCCGTATCGGGGGTCTGTTCTTGGTCGCGGAAGTCATTGCAGCCAGTTGGTCGTTTGAAGCCACACCAACAAACTGTGGATCGATCCACCGTCCCAGTAAGCAGCCGCGTTCCACTTCTTCTTCCTTCTCCGCACATCCCGGCACCAACCGCCCCGAGGGCTCGCGCTTAAGACGTTGCTGCTTCGATATGACTAGTGCTTAAGTATAACATAATACTACAAATATCGAAAAAAAATCACTTTCATTTCGGCCAATCTTCACCAATGGTTATTTGCCATGTGCGGAGCATGAGAAGAAAAAGAGACGCATGTGATTGTTACGTTTTTCTTTCATTAGTAAATAGGAAATAGTAATTAAAAAGGCGGCGTTGTCGAATATCTTCACTGAACATTTACCTTTACAGCTCACGTCTTACACAGTCACCTTTACGCCATCACTGTAATGAGAGTGAATCTCTGTAGCACTTCTTTCTGACGTGCCGGAGATTCGAAATAGAAAAGAAAAAATATTAGAACCTCTACGAATGTTGCACCTAAGTTTGTCACATCCGGTGATTCTTTCATTTGGTGCAATTATAATAGGTTTTAGCTACAGGAGCGTTTTTGGCTCTGTAACAAATTTTTTAGGAGAGTCTAAAGGAGTTTAATGTCAAGCGTAGCTTCATTCAGTTGTTTTAAACACAGACTTGTTTTCTTTTGTGTGTGTTTCATGTTGTTTTAAAAGGCTTTTTAAAAATCACAAGTTTAAAATATTACTCGCCATGGCTAATGATTTCGTTTTTAGCCCTATCGGTCAAGAAGTGAATTATTTTTAACAAGCAAGGCACTGTTCGATTCAAGGTCTATACCCAAGAGTGGGTGGGCATGTTTAAAATCCAAGAGAAGCTGTTCTTGGCAATGTGGATGACTGATTTACCAACGCAGCTCAATCATTTTGCTCTTTTAAGAGCCCCTGTATGATAATATGAAATATGCGAGGATTTGACACAATATTCTCGCTAATAGAGACCATAAAGTTATTTGCGGTTCAATACAGAAAGAAACAAATAATTAGGTTTAAACGCCTTGAAAGGGGGGAATGGGAGAGCATGAGCCATGTGACGCACGACAGAGGAAGGTCTGAAGCATACACGGGAATGGGAGAGGGTGTTACGGGGGCTGACACCGAGAACAAGGGGTGTATAAACACGGTCACTCGATTAATGGACCTCTCGCAACCATTAGCCAGGACCCTTGCCAGGCAGGAATGCAAGTTACGCGGATGGGCTTTGCAACTCCGTATAAAGACTGGCGCCTCTAGTGGAACCGCGGGCGATTAACACGTTTCGATAAACAACCTGCCAAGCGCTCACGCTGGTATGGCACCAAACACACATAATGCAGTGCATTCTTGCCTCGGGGACATCGCAACAGTTTGCAAAAGTTGCGCACGATGGAGATTACTGAACCGCAGTTCGTACAGAGAGAGGATTACAACAACACATTTGAAAGTAATGCTTGTATTGAAAAACAATAACACAAATAATTATGTGAAGACCGCTATAATGGTAGCGAAGCGTTTGAGCAACAGTGTGTGTACCTGCATGCTGATCACATTTCACGTGTACTCAGGGAGGATACAGTCAAGTGTCAGGTTGGAATCACGGGCACTCCATAAAACTTTATGCACCATTGGGTGTCGGCATTGAGTGCAGCAGCAATGACGGGTTTAACAGCAGACGCATGAGGAATGTCCATTCATGGGAAATTCTGCAGCATGTAAGTCGAAGCATTATCATGTTAGCACATGCCAAAAGGTGCCGAAAATCCTGACAGAGACGGACAACCAGAGAAAAGGAAGAACAGCTCAGCATGCTAAAACAGTTCTTCTGGTCTCTAGTTCCCTGTTGCATGACTTGTTTGATGAAAACTTTGCTTTTCAACGTTTATATGGCTCATGGATTTTCGGCACAGAAAGTCAATGGCCAAGTAAAAATCCAGCATGCTAAAAATGTATGTGGTAGCTTAGCTCTCTGTTCTGCCTTCACTTTGAAGGTACTTGGACGTTAAATAAACAAGCCAAGTCGACGAATAAAACAGCCCGAAGCATGACGGCGCACTACAAGAGCTTGCCTCGGACCACCTCAATGAGCCTCCTAACGGAAGGGACCTTCAGTAATCGCCAATCTCGAGGCATCAGTTACGATATAAGTAAAATTGAACACTCTCTCGAGGAATCTTCTACACCCCCATTCCAGCCACAACCTTCGTACTGAGCACTTGGAGGGCCTAGAAAGTTTTGGCGGAGCTGAGTGCTGGACAGGCGAAGTCGATCTTTCTGACGCATCGTTTCTCAAGAGTAGGCCTACCGAGAGCGATCTTCCCACACGGTACGTTCTCGTTTCGTCGGTTCTTTACTGCGGCGAAGCGACACCGGGGCCAATCAATTTAGCTCGTGGGATCGAAACACCTGCGGTGCCGATCTACAAACGCCATTATCAATGGCACGTTAGGAAGCATCGAAGGTGTCGACATGAACAGCACTATTTTCGCGTCGACCACCAACGCATTATTGACGCTGATGGCGCGGAGTATCTGGCCACATTTCATGGGCTTTCTCATACCGATGCCCTTCTTTTCTAGCCTCCGAAAGCATGTGCTTGCAGTATGGCGCTCACATCGCAAACGTTCACTGGTCCAGCTGCCTAGAACGCCTTTAACTCGAGACGAGGAGTCCTGGGCTTTGGAAACGCCTCTTTATAGGCGACGTGAACGTCGGGCGTGACCTCGCAACGCCTCTTCTTGTACGCCGGTTCTCATCGTGTCGCCGGAGATGACCTTGTGGAGGCCAGAAGTCTTCGTGGCACTGGTTTTCTTGGAAAGATAAGGCCTCTGACCGTTTTAGTTGATGGAAGCCCCGTGGCGTAGACGTGCATTATTTCGTCATTTTGACGTGACGATGACCGCTGGCTACGACCACCCTGTCCGAGACGTTTTCGTCGGTAGCGCGTTCGGTCACCGTACTAGAAACCCAGTAAGGTGCCCCGCCACGAGGTGCTCCAAATGTTGAAGCCGCCTCGATGTTTCAGGCAGCCTCGATGTCGCCTTGCCGCCGCATCTGCCGTCGACATCACGACTCTCATGATGTGCACGAGTTCACATTCTGGAGTCTAGAGGTCTTCTTGATTGTCGCTTTTTCGGAAAAATGTGGCGGGCCCCGCTGCCAGGTGCTCCAGGCGTTGAAGCAGCCTCGGTTTCAGGCAGCCGCGATGTCGCCTTGCCGCCGCATCTGCCGTCCACGTCATGACTCTCAAGATGTTGCTCGAGTTCACACTCTGGAGTCTAGAGGTCTTCTTGTTTGTCGCTTTTTCGGAAAAATGTGGCGGAAAAGCTTCGGACCTTTCCGAGTTGACTGAAGCCCCGTCATGTAGACGCCACGTATTCGTAGCTACGACGTGAGGACAAGGCCTGGCTTCGGCCACCTTCCAGTCCGCAACGTTTTCTTCAGCAGCGCGGTTGTGTCCCATGCTAGAGACCCAGTGAGGGCGCCACCACGAGGTGCTCCAGGCGTTGAAGCCGCCTTGATGTTCCAGGCAGCCACGATGTCCTCTCGCCGCCGCATCTGCCGTCAACCTCACGACACTCGTTGTGTCGCCGGAGTTCCCTTCTGTAGTCGAGAAGTCTTCTTGGTTGTTTTTCGGGAAGATGTTGCGGGAAAGCTTGCGACCCTTCTGAGTTGAAGGAAGCGCCATCGTGTAGACGCCACGTATTCGTAGTTGCAACGTGTCGCCATAACCTGCTTACAGCCACCTTTCCGCACGCGTCGTTTTGTCAGCAGCGCAATTGGTCCTTGTGATTGCGACCCAGTGAGGGCCCTGCCACGAGGTGCTCCAGGTGTTGAAGCGACGTCGATGTTTCAGACAGCCACGATGTCGCCTTGCCGACACATCTGCCGTCGACGTCACAACTCTCATGATGTTGCCCGAGTTCACATTCTGGAGTCTAGTGGTCTTCTTGATTGTCGCTTTTTCGGAAAAATGCGGCGGCAAGGCTTCCGGCTCTTCCGAGTTGACGGAAGCCCCGTTATGTAGACGCCACGTATTCGTTGCTGTGACGAGAGGACAAGGCGTGTCTTTGGCCACCTTCCTGTCAAAGACGTTTTCGTCAGTAGCGCGTTCAGTCCCCGTGCTAGAAACCCAGTGAGGGCTCCGCCACGAGGTGCTCCAGGTGTTGAAGCCACGTCGATGTTTCAGACAGCCACGATGTCGCCTTGCCGCCACATCTGCCGTCGACGTCACAACTCTCATGATGTTGCCCGAGTTCACATTCTGGAGTCTAGTGGTCTTCTTGATTGTCGCTTTTTCGGAAAAATGTTGCGGCAAGGCTTCCGGCCCTTCCGAGTTGACGGAAGCCCCGTCATGTAGACGCCACGTATTCGTTGCTGTGACGAGAGGACAAGGCATGTCTTCGGCCACCTTCCTGTCAAAGACGTTTTCGTCAGTAGCGCGTTCAGTCCCCGGGCTAGAGACCCAGTGAGGGCCCCACCACGAGGTGCTCCAGGTTTCCAAGCAGCCTTGATGTTCCAGGCAGCCACAATGTCGCCTTACCGCCGCATCTGGCGTTGACGTCATGACGCTCATCGCTACACCGGAGTTCACCCTCTGGAATCGAGATGTCTTCTTGTTTGTCGTTTTTTCAGAAAGGTGTGGCGGGAAGGCTCCTGACTCTTTCGAGTTGACGGAAGCCCCGTCGCGTAGACTCCAAGTATTCGTCATTGCTACGTTACGACAACGCCTGGCTATGGCCACCTTCCTGTCCGCGATGTTTTCGTCAGTAGCCCGTTTGGGTCCCCATGCTAGAGACACAGTGAGGTCCCGCCACGATTTGCTCCAGCTGTTCAAGCCACCTTGATATCCAGGCAGCCACGATGTCGCCTCGCCACCGCATCTGCCGTCGATCTCATGATGGCTTCGTGAGACTCTCCGGTGGTTTCTTTGTAGCGGCTGTACTCTGCTTGGAAGCTCAGAAACCCCCCTGTGGTGGCCGACCAACGAAGTTGGAGCGGCACGTTGGCCGTAACGGGGTCTGTTCTTGGTCGCGGGAGTCATTGCAGCAAGTTGGTCGTTTGAAGCCACCCAACAAACTGTTGATCGATCCACCGTCCTAGTAAGCAGCCGCGTTCCACTTCTTCTTCCTTCTCCGCACATCCCGGCACCAACCGCCCCGAGGGCTCGCGCTTAAGGCGTTGCTATTCCGATAAGACTAGTGTGCTTAAAATAACATAATACTATAAATATCGGAAAAAAATCACTTTCCTTTCGGCCAATCTTCACCAATGGTTATTTGCCTTGTGCGAAGCATAAGAAGAAAAAGGTGACGCATGTGATTGTTACGTTTTTCTTTCATTAGTAAGGAGGAAATAGTAATTAAGTAGGCGGCGTTTTGGAATATCTTCACTGAACATTTACCTTTACAGCTCACGTCTTACACAGTCACCTTTACGCCATCACTGTAATGAGAGTGAATCTCTGTAGCACTTCTTTCTGACGTGCCGGAAATTTGAAATAGAAAAGAAAAAAATATTAGAACCTCTACGATTGTTGCACCTAAATTTGTCACATCCGTTATTCTTTCATTTGGTGCAATTATATTGGTTTTAGCTACAGGAGCGTTTTTGGCTCTTCAACGAATTTTTTACGAGAGTCTAAAGGAGTTTAATGTCAAGCGTAGCTTCATTCAGTTGTTTTAAATACAGACTTGTTTTCTTTTGTGTGTGTTTCAGTTGTTTTAAAAGGCTTTTTAAAAATCACAAGTTTAAAATATTACTCTCAATGGCTAATGATTTCGTTTTCAGCCCTATCGGTCAAGAGTGAATTATTTTTAACAAGCAAGGCACTGTTCGATTCAAGGCCTATACCCAAGAGTGGGTGGGAATGTTTATGTCCAAGAGACGCTGTTCTTGGCAATGTGGATGACTGATTTACCAACGCAGCTATATCATTTTTGCTCTTTTAGGAGCCCCTGTATGATAATATGAAATATGCGAGGATTTGACACAATATCCTCGCTAATAGAGACCATAAAGTTATTTGCGGTTCAATACAGAAAGAAACAAATAATTAGGTTTAAACGCCTTGAAAGGGGGGAATGGGAGAGCATGAGCCATGTGACGCACGACAGAGGAAGGTCTGAAGCATACACGGGAATGGGAGAGGGTGTTACGGGGGCTGACACCGAGAACAAGGGCGTGTATAAACACGGTCACTCGATTAATGGACCTCTCGCAACCATTAGCCAGGACCCTTGCCAGGCAGGAATGCAAGTTACGCGGATGGGCTTGCAACTCCGTATAAAGACTGGCGCCTCTAGTGGAACCGCGGGCGATTAACACGTTTCGATAAACAACCTGCCAAGCGCTCACGCTGGTATGGCACCAAACACACATAATGCAGTGCATTCTTGCCTCGGGGACATCGCAACAGTTTGCAAAAGTTGCGCACGATGGAGATTACTGAACCGCAGTTCGTACAGAGAGAGGATTACAACAACATTTGAAAGTAATGCTTGTATTGAAAAACAATAACACAAATAATTATGTGAAGACCGCTATAATGGTAGCGAAGCGTTTGAGCAACAGTGTGTGTACCTGCATGCTGATCACATTTCACGTGTACTCAGGGGGATACAGTCAAGTGTCAGGTTGGAATCACGGGCACTCCATAAAACTTTATGCACCATTGGGTGTCGGCATTGAGTGCAGCAGCAATGACGGGTTTAACAGCAGACGCATGAGGAATGTCTCCTTCATGGGAAATTCTGCAGCATGTAAGTCGAAGCATTATCATGTTAGCACATGCCAAAAGGTGCCGAAAATCCTGACAGAGACGGACAACCAGAGAAAAGGAAGAACAGCTCAGCATGCTAAAACAGTTCTTCTGGTCTCTAGTTCCCTGTTGCACTGACTTGTTTGATGAAAACTTTGCTTTTCAACGTTTATATGGCTCATGGATTTTCGGCACAGAAAGTCAATGGCCAAGTAAAACCAGCATGCTAAAAATGTATGTGGTAGCTTAGCTCTCTGTTCTGCCTTCACTTTGAAGGTACTTGGACGTTAAATAAACAAGCCAAGTCGACGAATAAAACAGCCCGAAGCATGACGGCGCACTACAAGAGCTTGCCTCGGACCACCTCAATGAGCCTCCTTAACGGAAGGGACCTTTCAGTAATCGCCAATCTCGAGGCATCAGTTACGATATAAGTAAAATTGAACACTCTCTCGAGGAATCTTCTACACCCCCATTCCAGCCACAACCTTCGTACTGAGCACTTGGAGGGCCTAGAAAGTTTTGGCGGAGCTGAGTGCTGGACAGGCGAAGTCGATCTTTCTGACGCATCGTTTCTCAAGAGTAGGCCTACCGAGAGCGATCTTCCACACGGTACGTTCTCGTTTCGTCGGTTCTTTACTGCGGCGAAGCGACACCGGGGCTAATCAATTTAGCTCGTGGGATCGAAACACCTGCGGTGCCGATCTACAAACGCAATTATCAATGGCACGTTAGGAAGCATCGAAGGTGTCGACATGAACAGCACTATTTTCGCGTCGACCACCAACGCATTATTGACGCTGATGGCGCGGAGTATCTGGCCACATTTCATGGGCTTTCTCATACCAATGTCCTTCTTCTTCTAGCCTCCGAAAGCATATGCTTGCAGTATGGCACTCACATCGCAAGCATTCACTGGTCCAGCTGCCTAGAATGCCTTTAACTCGAGACGAGGAGTCTTGGGCTTTGGAAACGCCTCTTTAATGTCGAAGTCAACGGCGCGCGTGACCTCGCAACGCCTCTTGTTATACGCGTTTTCATCTTGTCGCCGGAAATGACCTTGTGGAGTCCAGATGTCTTCGTGGCACTGGTTTTATCGGAAGTTAAGGCCTCCGACCGTTTTTAGTATGGAAGCCCCGTGGCGTAGACGTGCATTATTTCGTCATTTTGACATGACGATGACCCCTGGCTACGACCACTCTGTCCGAGACGTTATCATCAGTAGCGCGTTTGGTCACCGTGTTAGAGACCCAGTAATGGACCCCGCCACGAGGTGCTCCAAGTGTTGAATCCGCCTCGATGTTTCAGACAGCCTCGATGTCGCCTTGCCGCCGCATCTGCCGTCGACCTCACGACTCTCATGATGTTGCCCGAGTTCACATTCTGGAGTCTAGAGGTTCTTGATTGTCGCTTTTTCGGGAAAATGTGGCGAGAAGGCGTCCGACCCTTCAGAGTTGACTGAAGCCCCGTCATGTAGACGCCACGTATTCGTAGCTGCGACGTGAGGACAAGACCTGGCTTCGGCCACCTTCCAGTGCGCAACGTTTTCTTCAGGAGCGCGGTTGTTCCCATGCTAGAGACCCAGTGAGGGCGCCACAACGAGGCGCTCCAGGCGTTAAAGCCGCCTTGATGTTCCAGGCAGCCACAATGTCCTCTCGCCGCCGCATCTGCCGTTAACCTGACGACACTCGTTGTGTTGCCAGAGTTCCCCTTCTGTAGTCGAGAAGTCTTCTTGGTGTTTTTTCGGGAAGATGTTGCGGAAAGCTTGCGACCCTTCCGAGTTTAAGGAAGCGCCATTGTGTACGCCACGTATTCGTAGTTGCAACGTGTCGCCATAACCTGGCTACAGCCACCTTCCCGCACGCGTCGTTTTTGTCAGCAGCGCAATTGGTCCTCGTGATTGCGACCCAGTGAGGGTCCTGCCACGATGTGCTCCAGGTGTTAAAGCCACCTCGAGGTTTCAGGCAGCCACGTTGTCGCCTTGCCGCCGCATCTGCCGTCAACGTCACGACTCTCATGTTGTGCTCGAGTTCATATTCTGGAGTCTAGAGGTCTTCTTTATTGTCGCTTTTTCAGAAAAATGTGGCGAGAAGGCTTCGACCCTTCCGAGTTGACGGAAGCTCCGTCGTGTAGACGCGACGTAGTCGTAGCTTTGACGTGAGGACAAGGCCTGGCTTCGGCCACCCTCCGTCCGCGACGTTTTCGTCAGTATCACGGTCGGTCCTCATGCTAGAGACCCAGTGAGGGCCCTGCCACGAGGTGCTCCTGGTTTTCAAGCAGCCTTGATGTTCCAGGCAGTCACAATGTCGCCTGACCACCGCATCTGCCATCGACGTCATGACACTCATCGCGTCGCTGGAGTTCACCTTCTGGAATCGAGAAGTCTTTTGTTTGTCATTTTTTCGGAAAGGTGTTGCGGGAAGGCTCCTGACTCTTCGAGTTGACGGAAGCCCCGTCGCCGTAGACTCCACGTATTCGTCATTGCTACGTTACAACAACGCCTGGCTATGGCCACCTTCCTGTCCGCGACGTTTTCGTCAGTAGCGCGTTTGGTCCCCAGGCTAGAGACACAGTGAGGGTCCCGCCACGATTTGCTCCAGCTGTTGAAGCCACCTTGACTTTCCAGGCAGCCACGATGTTGCCTCACCACCGCATCTGCCGTCGACCTCATGATGGCTTCGTGAGGACTCTCTGGTGGTTTCTGTGTAGCGGCTGTACTCTGCTTGGAAGCTCAGGAAACTCCTCTGTGGTGGCCGAGCACCGAAGTCGGAGCGGCACGTTGGCCGTAACGGAGGTCTGTTCTTGGTCGCGGGAGTCATTGCAGCCAGTTGGTCGTTAAACCACACCACCAACCGTGGGATCGATCCACTGTCCGAGTAAGCAATCCGCGTTCAACTTCTTCTTCCTCTTCCACACATCCCGGCACCAACCTCCCCGAGGGCTCGCGCTGAAGACGTTGCTGCTTCGATATAACTAGTGGGCCTAAGAATAACATATTACTATAAATATGAAAAAATTCACCTTTTTCGGCCAATCTTCACCAATGGTTATTTTCCATGTGCAGAGCACAAGAAGAAACGGTGACGCAAGTGATTGTTTTGTTTTTCTTTCATTAGTAAGTAGAAAATAGTAATTAAGAAGGCTGCGTGTTCGAATATCTTCGCTGAACATTTACCTTTACAGCTCACGTCTGACACAGTAACCTTTACGCCATCACTGTAATGAGAGTGATCTCTGTAGCACTTCTTTCTGACGTGCCGGAGATTTTAATAGAAAAGAAAAAAATTACTAGAACCTTTACGAAAGTCAGTTAATTTGTCACATCCGGTGATTCTTTCATTTGGTGCAATTATATTTGGTTTTAGCCACAGGAGCGTTTTAAGCTCTGTAACAAATTTTTTACGGGAGTCTAAAGAGTTGAATGTCAAGTGTAGCTTCATTCAGTGTTTTTAGATACAGATTGGTTTTCTTTTTGTGTGTTTCATGTTGTTTTAAAAGCTTTTTTTTAAAAATCGCAAGTTTGAAATATTACTCGCAATGGCTAATGAGTTCCTTTTCAGCCCTATAGCTCAAAAAGTGAAATAGTTCAACAAGCAAGGCACTGTTCGATTCAAGGCCTACACCTAAGAGTGGGTTGGCATGGTTACAGTGCAAGACACGCTGTTTTTTGCAATCTGGATGACTCATTTACCAACGCCGCTCAACGATTTTTCCTCTTTTAAGAGCCCCTGTATGATAATACGAAATATGTGAGGATTGGACACAATATCCTCGCTAATAGAGACCATAAACTTATTTGCGGTTCAATACAAAAAGAAACAAATAATTAGGTTCAGACGTCCTGAAAGGGGGGAATGCGAGATTGAGAGCCTTATGGCGAACGACAAAGGTCGGTCTGAAGTATACACGGGAATGGGAGAGGATGTTACGGGGGCTGACACCAAGGGCAAGGGCGTGTATAAGCACGGTCACTCGATTAATGGACCTCTCGGAACCGTTAACCTGGACCATTGCCAGACAGGAATGCAAGTTACGCGGATGGGCTCTGTAACTCAATATAAAGACTGGAGCCTCTAGTGTAACAGCGGGCGATTAACACGCTTTGATAAACAACCTGCCAAGCGCTCACGCTGGTATGGTACCAAACACACATAATGCAGTGCATTCTTGCCTCGGGAACATCGCAACAGTTTGCGAAAGTTGCGCACGAAGGAGATTACTGACCTGTAGTTTCGTACAGAAAGAGAATTACAACAACACATTGGAAAGTAATGCTTGTATTAAAAACAATAACACGAATAATTATGTGCAGACAGCTATAATGGTAGCAACGCGGTTGAGCAAACGTGTGTGTACCTGCATGCTGATCACATTTCACGTCTACGCAGGGAGGATACATTCAAGAGTCAGGTTCGAATAATGGGCACTCCATAAAACCTTATGCACCATTGGGTGTCGGCATTGAGTGCAGCAGCAACGACGGGTTTAACAGCAGACGCATGAGGGATGTCTTCATTCATGGGAAATTCTGCAGCATGTAAGTCGGAACATTATCATGTTTAGCACATGCCGAAAGGTGCCGAAAATCCTGACAGAGACGGACAACCAGAGAAAAAGAAGAAGAGCCCGGCATGTTAAAACAGTTCTTCTGGTCTCTAGTTCCCTGTTGCACTGATTTGTTTGATGAAAACTTTGCTTTTCAACTTTTATATGGCTCATGTTTTTTCGGCACAGAAAGTCAATGGCCAAGTAAAAATTCAGCATGCTAAAAATATATGTTGTAGCTTAGCTCTCTGTTCTGCCTTGACTTTGAAGGTACTTGGACGTTAAATAAACAAGCCAAGTCGACGAATAAAACAGCCCGAAGCATGACAGCGCATTACAACAGCTTGCCTTGGACCACCTCAATGAGCCTCCTTAACGGAAGGGACCTTTCAGTAATCGCCAGGCTCGAGGCATCAGAAATGTTATAAAAAAATTAAGCACTCTCTAGAGCAATCCTGTCACGCCCTCATCCCAGTAAGAACCTTCGTACTGGGCACTAGGAGGGCTCGGGCGGAGTTGAGTGCTGGACAGGCGAACTTGATCTTTCTGACGCATCGTTTCTGAAGAGTAGGCCTACCGAGAGCGATCTTCCGAGCCCGTGCCTTCTCAATTCGTAGGTTCTTTAACACGGCGAAGCAACATCAGGGCCAATCAATGTAGCTCGCGGGATCGAAACACCTGCGGTGCCGATCTACAAACGCCCTTATTGATGGCACGTTAGGAAGCACCGAAGGTGCCGACATGGTCAGCACTTTTTTCGCGTCGACCACTAACGCAATATTGACGCTAACGCCGCGGAGTATCTGGCCAGAATTCGTGGGCTTTCTCGTACCGATGTCTTTGTTCTTCGAGCTCCCGAAAGCATGTCCTTGCAGTGTGGCACTGAAATCGCTAGGGTCCACTGGTCTAGCTGCTTTGAAACATTTTATTCGATACGAGGTGTCATTGGTTTTGGAGTTTCTTTGTTAATGTCAACGTCATCGGCATGCATGGCCTCGCAAGCCTCTTGTTAGTCGCGGTACTCATCGTGTCGCCAGACATGAACTTCTGAAGTCCAGAGGTATTTGTGGTGGTCGTTTTCTCGGAAAGATATCGAGCGATGGCTCTCGTCCTTTCCGAGTGGACGTCAGCCCCGTCACGTAGACGCCACCTATTTGTCGTTGCGACGTGACGACGCCTGCCTGCGGCCACCTTCATGTCTACGACGTTTTCGTGAGTAGATCGTTCGGTCCCCGTACTAGAGGCCCAGTGAGGGCCCCACCACCAGTTGGTCCAGTTGTTGAATCTGCCTTGATGTTCCAGGAGCCACGATGTCGCCTCACCACCGCATCTGCTGTCGATGTGATGGCTCTGATTGTGTCGCCAGAGATTACCTTCCAGAGTCTACAGGTCTTCTGGGTGGTCGTTTTTTCGGAAAGATAGGGAGCGAACACTTCCGACCCTTTCGAGTTGATGACAGCCCCGTCACGTAAACGCCACATATTCGTCATTTCGACATGACGACAATGCCTGGCTATGGGCACGTTCCTGTCTGCGTAGTTTTCTTCAGTAGCGCGTTCAGTCTCCATGCTAGAGAACCAGTGTGGGCCCCGTCACGAGGTGCTCCAGGTGTTGAAGACGCCTTGATTTTCCAGGCAGCCACGATGACGTCCCGCCACCGCATCTGCCGACGACCTCATGTTGGCTTCGTGAATCGCTCTTGCGGTTTCGTGGTAGTGGCTGTACTCTGCCTGGAAGCTCTGGAAAGACTCCTGAGGTGGCCGAGCGCCGACGGTGGAGCAGCACGTTGGCTTGGTCGCGTGAGTCGTTGCGGCCATTTGGCCGTGGAAGCCACGCCAACAACGCGTGGAACGACCCTTGTTCTTGTTCCACTGTCCGTGTAAGCAGTTTGTTTGTTCTCTGGACTGATTGCTCATACCCACTCAGGGGGATTGGCCAAGAAAGCGTAGTGCAGTTTTGCTGTGATAATTTTAAGTATGTGTATTGAATTTGTATTATAATATGATTAATGTAAGGATAACGACATAAAAAGAGAGCAAACGAGAAAAAAAATATAAAAGTCAAGTTGAGAAATTTTGAGATTTTAGGTGTGTTGAATACCACTCAGCTGCGTGTACTTCACTTTGCCATTTAGAATTTTTGTGGGGGGAGTAATAATTATTCATTATTTGATTGAAGATCACGAATTTATACGTTTGGATACCTGAATATAATCACAAACGGTATTGAAAGCACCCCTGTGGCAATGTCCCAAAACTGAGGCACTAAATTTAGAGAAGTTTCTGCCGTCAATCTAACGCCTATTTTCAGAAACGGAATAGCTATAAACCTTTCTTGAAGTATAGCGTATCGGCGACAATACAAAAAATAATGTTCTAGTGATTTCATTTCTCCGCAGAAAGCACAGAGGGATGGTATTGTGTGACCAGCTATGTGTAGATACAGGTTTAGGGGGGAAGGACACGAAATCAGAATTTAGTACTTAAAACTTCGAGCTTTCTGGCCTGGCTCCAGTGGGGTCGCCATGGAAACTTGAGGTGGTTATGTTCTCTCCATGTAGTTACTTTTTCTATCGTATCAGTGGAGATTGCTGATTTTCGATATCTTATTGCTGTAATATATTCAACATCTGGCAGTATGGATCCGCGTTTTACTTCTCCTTCGTCCTCCGCCCATCTCGGCACCATCCACCCTGAGTTAGCGCGCCGGAGAGGTTGCCGCTTCGATACAACTAGTGGATTTAAGAATAACATCATCATCATCATCATCATCATCATCATCATCATCATCATCATCATCATCATCATCATCATCAGCCTGACTACGTCCACTGCAGGACAGAGGCCTCTCCCATATTCGCCAGTTAACCTGGTCCTCTGCTTGCTGCTGCCAATTTATACCCGAAACTTCTTAATCTCATCTGCCCGCCTAACCTTCTGTCTCCCCCTAACCCGCTTTCTTTCTCTGGGAATCCAGTTATTTACCCTTAACGACCAGCGGTTATTTTGTCTACGCGCTACATGCCCGCCCCATGTTCATTTCTTCTTCTTGATTTCAGCTATGATATCCTTAACCCCCGTTTGTTCCCTAATCCACTCTGCTCTCTTCTTGTCTCTTAAGGTTACACCTATCATTTTGCTTTCCATTGCTCGTTGCGTCGTCCTCAATTTAAGCTGAACCCTCTTTGTGAGTCTCCAGGTTTCTGCTCCGTAGCTAAGTACCGGCAAGATACAGCTGTTATATACCTTTCTCTTGAGGGATAGTGGCAATCTACCTGTCATAATGTCAGAGTGCTTGCTAAATGGGCTCCACCCCATTCTTATTCTTCTAGTCATTTCAATCTCGTGGTTGGGCTCCGCTTTTATTACCTGCCCTAAGTAGACATAGTCTTTTACAACTTGAAGTGCACTATTAGCTATCTCGAAGCGCTGCTCTTTTCCGAGGTTGTTGTACATTACTTTCGTTTTCTGCAGATTCATTTTTAGACCTACCTTTCTGCTCTCCCTGTCTAACTCCGTAATCATGAGTTGAAATTCGTCCCCTGAGTTACTGAGCAATGCAATGTCATCGGCGAAGCGCAGGTTACTAAGGTACTCTCCATTAACTCTTATCCCTAACAGTTCCCATTCTACGCTTCTGAAACCTCCTATAAGCACGCGGTAAATAGCATTGGGGGAGATTGTGTCCCCCTGACTTACGCTCTTCTTGATTGGTATTCTCTAGCTTTCTTTATGAAGCACTATGGTAGCAGTTGATCCCCTGTAGATTTTTTCCAGGATGTTTATATATACTTCATCGACGCCCTGATTCCGCAGTGTCTGCATGACGACTGATATTTCTACTGAATCAAACGCCTTCTCGTAATCTATGAAGGCTATGTATAGTGGTTGGTTATATTCTGAGCATTTCTCTATTACCTGATTGATAGTATGAATTTGGTCGATTGTTGAGTAGCCTGTTCGAAATCCTGCTTGTTCCTTTGGTTGATTGAATTCTAATGTTTTCTTTACTCTGTTAGCAATTACTTTTGTAAATAGGTTGTATACTACAGAGAGCAAGCTAATCGGCCTGTAATTCTTCAAGTCCTTGTCATTTCCTTTCTTATGTATTAAGATCATGTTAGCGTTCTTCCAAGACTCTGGTACTCTTCCCGTCAGGAGACACCTCGTAAACAGGGTGGCTTGTTTTTCTAACACAATCTGTCTCCATCTTTCAGCAGATCTGATGTTACTTGATCCTCACCAGCAGCTTTGCCTCTTTGCATGCTCTCCAAAGCTTTGCTGACTTCTTCTATCATTACTGGTGGGGTGTCATCTGGGTTACTGCTAGTTCTTATAGTATTAAGGTCGTGGTTGTCTCGGCTACTGCACAGATCTCTGTAAAACTCCTCCAGTATTTAACTATCCTATCCATACTGGTAGTTATTTTGCCTTCTTTGTCTTTTAGTGCATACATCCGATTTTTGCCTATACCAAGTTTCCTCTTCACTGCTTTGACGCTTTCTCCGTTTTCAGAGCGTGTTCAATTCTCTTTATGTTATACCTTCTTACTTCGGATACCTTACGCTATTAATCAACTTCGAAATCTCTGCCAGTCCCATTTTGTCTGTTGTACTTGAGACTTCCATGATTTGACGCTTCTTAATGGATTCTTCGTTTCCTGAGAAAGCTTGCCAGTGTCCTGTCTTACTAGCCTGCCTCCAACTTCCACTGCACACTCCGTAATGATACTCCTCAGATTATCATTCATTGTATCTATGCTAAGGTTGGTTTCCTCACTAAAAGCCGAGTACCTGTTCTGAAGTGAGACTCTGAATTCCTGTACTTTCCCTCTCAGTGCTAGCTCATTGATTGGCTTCTTGCGTATCAGTTTCTGTCGTTCCTTTCTCAAGTCTAGGCGAATTCGAGACCGTACATTCTATGGTCACTGCATCGTACCTTGCCAACCACTTCCACATCCTGCACGATGCCTGGGTGTGCACTCATTATAAAGACCATTTCGTTCTTATTCTCACCATCAGGGCTCTTCCATGTCCAATTGCGGTTCCCTCACTTTCGGTAGAAGGCATTCAAAATCCGTAAACTATTGCGTTCTGTGAATTCTACTAGTAGCTCCCCTCTGGCGTTTCTAGTACCAATTCCATAATCTCCTACTGCGTGGTCTCCAGCCTGCTTCTTCCCTACCTTTGCATTAAAGCCTCCCATCAGTATTGTATACTGTGTTTTTACCTTACTCATTGCTGATTCCACGTCTCCATAGAAGCTTTCAACTGAAGCGTCATCAGCAGCGATGGCGTAGTGATTAGAGATTCCGCCTCGCATGCACAAGGTCCGTGGTTCAAATACCGGTGCCGCGCAGTTCCCAACCGGATAAAAATAATCCGCGTGGTGATGGAACTGCATTACGAGGCCTGGGATGCGGCCTCACCGGTAACCATCGCCGGGAACGCACTCCCTCACCAGACAAAAATTGGCCACCCTGGTGCAGTATCTGGCCACTACCTCCCACATGCATACGTCAAATAACTCACGGCCCTCAGTTCCCAGCAGCTGCGAAGCAACTGACCACGGCGGAGGTCAGATCTGCAACGCAGCAGAGGGTGCTAAGAATCTCTGGATCCGGACAGGCCGCCATTGGAACCTGAACTTGGCAACGTTTAATGCTAGAACTTTATCTAGTGAGGTTAATCCAGCTGTACTATTCGAGGAGCTAGAGGGTGTTAAATGGGATATAATAGGGCTCAGAGAGGTTAGGAGGACAGATGAGGCCTATACGGTGCTACAGAATGGGCACGTTCTTTGCTATCGGGGCTTGGCTGACAGAAGAGAACTGGGAGTGGGGTTCCTGATTCACAGAAACATAGCTGGCAACATACAGGAATACTATATCATTAATGAAAGGGTTGTAGGTATCGTAATTAAACTGAATAAGAGGTACAAGATGAAGGTGGTACAGCCTTACGCGCCTACATCCAGCCATGATGACGCTTCAGTTAAGAATAACATAATACTGTATACATCGAAAAAATTCACCTTATTCTGGGCAAAAATCCTCCAATGATTATTCGCATAGTGTGGGGCACAAGAGGAAGATGATGACGCATAAAATTGTTCCATTGACCTTTTTATCAAGAAAGGAGAAGATAGAAATTAAAAGGCTGCGTTGTCGAATTACTTCACTGAACATTCACTTTCACAAGTCAGGTCTGGCCCAGTCACCTTTATGCCTTCACTGTAACGGGAGGGAATCTCTGTAGCTCTTCTTTTTGACGTGCCGAAGATTTGAAATAAAAAGGAAATAATATTAGAACAACCCCTACGATGATCCTGTGATCCTTTCATTTGGCGCAATCACATTTGGTTTTAGCCACAGGAGCGTTTTCAGCGCTGTAACAAATTTTTTACGTGAGTCTAAAAGAATTGAATGTTCAGTGTAGCATAATGCAGTTGTTTTAAATAAAGACTGGTTTTCTTTTGTGTTTGTATGTTTTATGTTCTTTTTAAATGCTTTTTTTAATCTCACAAGTATAAATTGTAACTCATAATGGCTATTTGGTTTTATTTCTACCCGTTCCCTCGAGAAGTGAATTAGTTTAATAAGCAAGGCACTGTCTCATTCAAGGCCTATACCCAAGAGTGCCTATGGGTTGCGCCATGATATTCGGGAACCAACCAACCAGCCCTTTATAATTGAAAATGGGGTACATCCTCCTCATGGGTGTGATCTGGGTGACAAAAGGAGACTAAAATTAGGGGACCCTTAAGGTTCTCTTGTTATAGTTGAACTCGATAAATATCATGTTCATAGAGCATACTTCAACCACTTAGTGTATATTTTTATAGTAGGATGTTATTCATGAAGTTTAAATTGTGATTTAGAACAATGTGATCGATTAAGTTGAAAGTGGCTTGGGTCAGTGAAGCTGTCGCATATGGCTGCATTCTGTGTGATGGGTATACAATGCCTTCAACCACGAGCATTTATGCGCCTGAAATCTTTTTGAGCTTGCTATATGCACACCCGCTACTTTACGTGCTTGCCTTTTGTTCCGAGTTTCACGATTGAAACGATGAAATCCTTATGATAATCGCATGTTCTCACGTGCAATGGGAAGGCACGTTTGTACCACGCAATAGTATTGCGATATTACACGGTGTATTCTGAAGCCTGCATGCAGGACGTGTGTATTTGTAAAGCATGAAATTGATTTTCCCTATCTTTCCATGCAGACGAAGTTATTTTCACCATATTTTCAAGCATACGCGTGGTTGTGTGGTAGCTCACCGTCTTTAACGCAAACGGCCTCCACTCGACCGCCTCATGGACCCGCACGTTTCCATTATTTATTTTATTCGTATTTTCTACGATTTATTGGCTATTGACAAGAATATTTTGCACTCACATCCATCGCCTCCGACGACGAAATTTTGGCAAAAAGAGCTTTCTAACGCTAACGCTCGATTTAAAAGAGTGAGAGAAACACTAAGCAGGTATGTGTGGTGTTTAGCATGAGATGACAAATCGGGGTGCAATTAAACAAAAACTCCTGTTTAATAAGTGAGTTTTTGTTTTGATCGGTCGACTTTTCTGGTGATACTTTCTACGTCGTGATTTCAACGTCATCTTACAAAAATTCTTGCAAATACGTGTCCGTAAAAACCATTTCTTTTTGCCATACCAGAAGCGAATGGCTGATGTCTCAAAAAAAAATCTTGTGATCTAAGTTGTAAGTGCACTTACGATGCTGTCCAGAATCGTAACACAGCCGCGCCCAGACGTTGTGGCTAAACGTTGCGGTAGAGAAAACAAACGAAGGTGCTGCGATTATAGTAACGGTGCTTACAGTGCAAGAGTTGAAGACGTTCTTGAGGATAAAGTTTGACAGAAGGCAAGAAGAATAAGATTTCTGGACGCTGTGTTGATGGGTGGTCGAAAGATAAAGACGAAATGAGTTGAACAAAGGCACGAACGCCAGACATAAAAAAAATTATCACCGTCACAACCACCACCATGCTCGTAATCATCATCATCATCATCATCATCATCATCATCATCATAGCTACGCCCACTGCAGGGCAAATGTTTCTTCCATGACCCGCCAATCAACCCGGTCGTGTGCTTTCCGTTGGTTGGTTGGTTGGTTGGTTGAACCCAAGAGGAATGGCTAATCCTCCACGGGGGATCGTGCTTTGCATTGCCACGTTATACGTTTGAAAGTTTTATTCTCATAGGCCCACCTAACTTTCTGTCTCTCCTTCGTGTGTTTGCTTTCTCTGTGAATCGAGTCAGTTACGCTTAATGACCAGTTATTATCCTGCCTAGGTGCTACGTGCCCCGCCCATGTCAATTTCTTCTTCTTGATTTCAACTATGATATCCTTAACCGCGGTTTGTTCCCTGACCTACTCTTCTTTTTTCCTAAATTTACACCCATCATTTTTCTTTCCCTCGCTCACTGCATCGTCCTCAATTTAAGCTGAACCCTCTTTGTAAGCCTTGTTATGATGGCGCGACACCAACACGGTCCCGAAGGCGCCACTGCTCCGATCGCCGCCGACACGCTCACCAGCCGTTTGTTAGCGTAGGTTTCTCAGCTCGCGACTGCTTCTGCGCAGAGCTGATAGACGAGCGGACGAGACGACGGTGAGTTAAAGCAAGGTTTTATGTACAGTATAGAAAGAGAGGCGTTACGAATTCGGCACTGGGGCCGACAGTTTATGGAGACTCGAAGAGCCGAGCTTTCTTCTCTGACACATAGGTCTATTGCTGGAGACGCGCCGCAATGCTGTTTTTAAGGCACCGGGTCGATCCTTTGAGTCACCAACGTCCAACCAGAAGCGTCGCTGGCCATGATGCCCGAGTCCTCCAATGGGGCCCGCCACTGGGCCGCGTCTTAATCATCGAATCCGGAGCCGCTGCGCGTGGTTGCACCCAAGGACGAGTGACGTGGCCACGCATTGCTTTGAGTGAAACATGGTTGAAGGCTGATAAACATTGAGTATGCAGGGATTCAGGCTACTATCGCAGCCACGGAACTCGCGTGCGCGAGGAGGTGGTGTTGCCTTGTTTATGCGGGACAACAATGCGTGCAATGGCTTGCTCTGGTACCAACGCAACTATAGAAACTCTGTTTATCAAAATGGAAATAGGGACAGTTATTGGCGTTGTATACCACCCGCCCAGTTCTTCGATCAAATTTGTTCCTGAAGGATTTTGAGTCTGTGCTTATGAGAGTTTCCTGCATGCACGACAATAATATTGTAGTTGTTGGAGATTTTAGTATTGACCTTTCACCCGATACCTCGAATGAGTACACGCTCCTCTTAAAATTCTTTAACTTGTGTAATGTCATAAATGAGCCAACGCGTATCACAGACACGTCATGTACTCTTATTCGTCACGCCCTCTGCAATGTTGTTATTGTCAATGTTGTTATTCGTCACGCCCTCTGCAATGATGATGTGCATATGTTCTTCCTGTTCCGATTGCCGATCACTTGCCTATTTTTGTTAACCTTATAAATGAGCCTCTCAATACGAAACGTTTTAGGGGAAAATAACTACAAATATTGACTATAAGTTACTACGAGACAAAATAAGTCAAATCAATTACTGCGCTATGTATGACGAGGATGTAAATATAGAATACAGTAATTTCATATGCTCTCTCAAAAATGCTGTGTCACTAAGCACCACCACAACTAGTAGTAAGTACGCCAAGCCACTCTGCCCTTGGATGACACCTAGTATTCTAGAATATTGAAACAAAAGACCATTGGTATCACAAGTGGAAGCAGTAGAGAACCAATGCCTATTACTTAAATCAATGCAAATGCTATAAGAATAAGTCAGTCACCCTAATGAGGAAACGAAAAAAGAATACCAGCTTATCGAAGAGGCTGGAGGCAACACTAAGCGAATTTGGGAAATAGCAAAATCCGCAGTTGGTCTTGACTCGGATAAACGTGTACTGCCTGACGATATAACTCAAGACACGGTGGATCGCTTTAACAAGTATTTTGCAGGACGTCGGGCGTGCTTTGGCTGCTCAGTTTTCTGACGCTGCAGATCACACGCGTCCCATTAGACCAGTTTCTGATGGTTTTGCCATATTTGAGATAGAAATGTCCCATATCATGTCAATAGTAAAAAAACTTAACGCCAATAAAGCGGCTGGCCTCGATGCTATTACAGTTAAATTAATAAAAAAATAACATAGACATTCTGGCAGACCATTTGCTGCACATGTTCCAACACTGACAGGACTGTGGTATATACCCAAATGAGCTTAAGTTGGGTAAAGTCGTCCCTGTATACAAAGAGTGAGACCGATCAAGTGCCTCAAATTACAGACCATTATCTGTGTTACATGTAATTAATACAATTTTTGAAAAAATTCTGTCAGTGCAGATAACATCATTTGCATCCAAACATAATATAATTTGCTCAAACCAGCATGGTTTTCGAGCACACAGATCAACATCTACTGCAGTTCTGGTATTAAACCAACAAGTTAACAAAGCCTTGAACAACAATAAGATAGCCGTCATAGTTTTTTTAGACATAAGAAATGCTTTCGATTCCGTCAACCACAACATCATGTTAAGTAAGCTTCATGACTACGGTTTCGAGGCAAAATTCACCAGCTTCTCAAATCATACCTATCCGACCGCCAGCAACGAGTAGTGATGAATGGTGTCGAGTCCTCTACTCAATCAATAGTCTCTGGGGTACCACAAGGCTCAGTTATTGGACCCACTCTTTTTTCCCTGTACGTTAACGATTTTCCCTCCATCCTACTATATTCAGAAGCTTTAATGTACGCAGACGATACGGCACTAATCTTTGTTGGTGACAGCTTAAGAGACATCGAAGATAAAATTAACGAAGAGTTACAGAGAGTACAAGTATGGTTTAAACGAAACCACCTAAATATCACCACAGAGAAAACTAAATACATGTTCTTTAACTCTAGAAAAAAGAACTCGACTTTGCAGATTTCAACTTGGTTTTAGATACGGCACTGCTACAGCCAGTAGTCTCGTTTAAGTACTTAGGGGTCATGTTTGACTCGGACATGAACTGGAAATAGCATATAGAAAAGACATGCTCCAAGCTAGCATATGGGTGTCACGCGCTACTAAAAGCCCGTGAATGTTTTGGCGCATCGATTTTACGCATACTATATTTTGCATTCGTGCACAGTCACTTGAGCTACTGTATAGTATCGTGGGGCAGTACATATAAAACTCATTTGAAATGTATTAGCCGCCTGCAAAAGAGGGCAGTCCGGATTATCACTACTCAAACAGGACGGCTTCTGCAAAATAACTGTTTCATATGATGCGTGTACTTCCACTGGACTCTGTTCACGTGTCTAGTGTTGCTGATATAGTGCATGGAATATAAAACGGGATGACCCATTCCCATTAAACACCTTTACGTTACCCGCGCGCTGTACAAGAGCTGCAGCGAATCACTGTTTTAATTTACCGGTAGCCAGAAATGCCTACGGTCGAAGGCTCATAGAATTTCATGGCGCTCTCATATGGAATGCGATACCGACTGATGTGAAGAGGCTAGAAATTTTTCACTGGCCATGAAGCATGCACTTCATGCGAACTTTCTAAGTAATACGTCTGTATAGTAATTAGTATTATTATTATTCTTAATATTATGATTAGTATTACCTTAGTGCTATAATTATTCTGTGCTATAAGTAGCTATGTTCTGCGCTATGTTCTTTGTATAATTCAATCATGTGTTTTTTGCTTTTTTTTCTATTTTTAAACATTGTATCCAGTTTGATGTCCCTTGTCGCTGTATAACCGCTGCGCAAGTATGTAGATATGTCACACCACTTGGTCCCTCTACTAGTCAGTTAGGCTATGGGACCAAACAAGTGTTTGCAAAGTTTTCTGTTCCATGGATGTAAAAGTTACAATAAAAAAAAAGGACTCGGTAGACTGGAGGTGCCGATTGCTTCAACGGGCTCGTGGGCTGAGGGAGTCGCTGTGCGTTTGCGGGACAGACCAGTGTCGCCGCTTGATGTCGTTGAGTTGATCGCGTCAGGCGGGCTTGATTGCTAGCCTTGACACAGATTGCCTTTGCAGAGGCATTGACGTTCGGTGTGGACTCGCAAGCGTAACAGCACCCCCGCTGCCAGACAATGCGGAGTTCGGGCGCGCTCGTACGCCAGGTCCATCGAGGTTCGCCTTCAGGGCAAAGGGGATAATGCAGCTCCAGACTCCGTTCCGTGAACACATTCTATTCTTGAGGGCGGATCCCAGTTCCACTGGCTTGTCACCACAACTTGCCGGCCAGCTTCGCTCGTCTCTTCTGACGGTTTTTAGTCGCAGTACTTGTCGATGGCTCTGCAACTCTTCAAGAACGGTTCGACAACAGACAACGCACGACACATGCAAGTGCCCTGGGTCACCGGAAAGAACACTAGACAAAGTATAGTACAACATATACCTAGCTACGTGCCTATCGGAATTTCGTTCCCCTCTACATAAAGAAGCGCATGTGAGACACAAGACTCTTAAAATGAGAACTCCAATTTTTTTTTCACGTACAACAACGTAACAAAATAGAATACAACATAAAGTTGGCCCCTTGAGATCACTCTGGACGAGAGCGCTCAGCTAAGGCCATGATGAGGACAAAATCTTGCCCGAATCACCAGCGAGAAACCGAAAGGTGGAGAAGGTACTAACTAAAACGTATGGCTCAATGCGTCTGCATTAGCATTTAGGTTTCCTTTTTTGTAGCGAACGTGAAAGTAGTGCTGTTGGAGTATCATGCTCCACCTCAGCAACTGGACACATTTAGGCGACATGTTATTTAACCAGGTTATAGGACAGTGGTCTGTTTGCACCATAAACCTCGAACCAGACACATAACAAGCTAGCTTTTGAACGGCCCACACGAGGCAAGCGCATTCCTTTTCAGAGGTACTGTATGCCTGTTCCCTGCCGCTGAGTTTTCGACTTAAATACAAAACTGGCCTTTCGTTAGCAGCACTGTCTTCCTGGTACAATATAGCTCCCATGCCGAGATCATTCGCGTCGCATTGAATTACAAATCTCTTAGAGAAATCGGGTGACATGACAACGGGCTTTTTGATCAGGGCCTGTTTCAGCTGGCAAAACGCATTCTCGTTTCTAAGTCCCATACTACTTCAACCAGCTCGGACTTTCGAGTGCGCCAGTTAGAGGGCTGGCTATGCTAGAGTAGTTTGCACGTAATGCTTAGTATTCAGCTAGGCCCAAGAATGCCCTTATCTCAGATTTTGTGGTTGGTCGTGTATAGTTCACGACGGCGGCTACCTAATTTTTGAAGGTCTACGCGACCACGCCCCACAACGTGTCCCAGGTAAGACAACTCGCCGTACTCTAGGTGACATTTAGTAGGTTTCACGGTAAGACTGGCCTCTTTCAACCTGTTCAGCACGACGCGTAAATGCTCGACATGTTCTTTCCAGTTGTTTGAGAAGATAGCAACATCGTCGAGGTACGGCACAGCGAGCTCTGAGTGGCCATTAAGAACGCGCTCCATTAAGCCTGAAAAAGAAAAGGGCATATTTTTCAATCCAAAGCTCAGCTTAAGCAGACGATACGTTCCGAATGAAGAAACGAATGCGGCATAGCGGCTAGCACGCTTCATAAGAGGGACTTGCCAATACCCTCGCACGAGGTCTAACGTCGAAATATAGCTGGACTGTGACACAGTTTCCACCCTCTCCTCTAGGTTTGGTATCGGGTAAGTTTGGTCTCGAGTTATGGCATTAAGACGCCGATAATCGATGCATGACCTCGCATCTTTACCCGGCACCTGAAGCAATATTAGAGGGAATGTATAGTCACTCTCGCCCGGTACTATGACTCTCAACCCCAGCAGTTTATTGATCTCCTTTTTCATGATCTGCTTTTGCACAGGGGGGACACCGATACGGCTTGCTACGGATTGGCTCCTCACAAGTTAGCTCGATATCGTGTTCGATCACCGTCGTGTTTCCGGGAAGGCCCGAAAACACGTCTTTAAACTCGGAAACAATCCTTCTCAGGTCCTCCTTTTGGACTTCACTTAACCTAGGCTCTAGGCTCCAACTGCTTCAAGATTACCTCCGATCCCCTTTTGATTAGATCACTAGAATTCAAAGTTTGTGCTCTGTCTGCTCTGAAGCATTCAAAAGCAGATTTACGACCACCTGACGTTGAACGTATTGTATCATTAGGTTACTGTACTAAATTTTGTTCAGCCGCCTTCCCAATTTACTTCATAATTGGTATCAGAAAGCTTCCATATTACTTTGGCGGGCCTTCCGATGACCCCCAGGCTTGTTCTTTTTGGACGGCTGCAGCAGCATTACCTGACTACCTACTTCAAAGGTGCGCTTCTTTGCCGATTTGTCATAGTACTCCTTCGGACACCACTTTTGCAGCCCTCATGTGGCTTTCACAAGGTTCTTTCGTTTTTCCAAGCTTCTGAAGGAGGTTTAGAACATACACAACTACATTAGGGGTTCTCATTGAATTCCTCCCAGGACTCGCGTAGCATTCGCAATGGTGTTCTCAAACTCCTGCTCTACACAAGCTATGTAGGGCTAAAACCAGTGCTCTCATGAGGAGCTGATCTCAAAGCGAACATAGCGGGAAAAATACACGCTTCCCAGTCGCCTTTGTGCTCGTAGCAAAGAGCTCTCAGTATCCGTATCCGTTTCAGAAAGGAATGCATACACTCTACTGGATAGATTGCGGATGATGGATTGAGCTGTGCACTACTTTTATTCCGCATTTATCCAAAAGGGTAAAGGTAAGGCAGCTGGTGAAGACACTACCATTGTCGCATAGAATTCTAGAAAGAAATCCGACGAGTGCAAACATAGATAGCAGCGCATCCACGACATAAGGGGAATGGAGCTCCTTAAGTGGTATCGCTTCCGGAAATATTTTGGTTACACAGAGGGCCGTCAGGATGTACCGACAACCTTGTCTTGACTCTGGCAACGGCCCGACAATATCCATTACTAGGCGCCGAAAAGGTTCTGTGATAATTGGCACAAGCTTCATTGGTGCCTTCCACTTGGTCCGTGGAATTCCCGCTCTCTGACAAGTGTCGCATGAGCGTACAAATTCTTCGATATCCTTCCAGCATTGCGGCCAATAAAACTCAAGGGAACATTAGACTTGGTCTTTTTATGCCTTTTTTAGGCTTGGGAGGTGGTGTTAGACCACACTGACAAGAGCAAGTTCCTGCGAAAGCTTCCGTGCTTGCGATCGCGTGAGGACCATGTACGCTAAGTTGGAAAAGAACGATTTACCCTACTCTTTGAGAATCTGCTCTGAGTTATTAGAAATAGATAAGGAAAACGATCTGGAAGCGCTGCAGACACAGCCGCTTCGGTGCGAAGCTTACTGAAGGGCCTTCAATGAAACCGTAGTGATTGGTAAGCAAGCACTCTGCTCCTCGGTGACTTGTCTGATTCACGCACATTCTTCTGTAAAGTCATCCGGAGACACCAACGAAGGATGGACAACGTCCATGGTTGCCGCTGAGTCTCGAAGTGCCCGACACGTTTCCTATTCACACTAATTTCTTGGAGATTCGGCTCTAACAACCACATGTTCTTTTCCGATTCTTGGATAGTTGGGAAAGCGAACTTTTGCTTACAGTTTATTGCGATGCACCCTTACTTTTCGCAGTTCTAGCAGATTCGCAGCTTACGTGATTGAAACGCCCGTGTAGTATCAGTGCGTTGTTTAGGAACCTCACTCGATTTCTCCGCTTCCCTTTGCCTTTCCCCTACAGTGTCTTTCGTAAGAGACGGGTCCTTCCTGAAATTATGGTGCGGAGTGGGTTTCCGCTGATCAGTTTTTTTGAAAAACCCTTTTATATTATCCTTTTCAACGCGCACTGCCCTACTATGCAACTTTCGGCGACTGTAATGCTCCTCAGCTAACTCTGCTGCCTTGTTTAGCTGTACTTCGCCAAGCTTGTCCTGCAGCCAAACCTTGACATCCTCCTCGATGCAGTGGTAGAATTGCTCCAATGCAATGCATTCTACCACTTTATTGCGATCATCATGAACACCTTTTCCTTGAGCCATTCAATTAAATTGGCTTTAAGCCGAAACGCGAAGTCAACGTATGACTCATTCCCCTTTGTAGCATACTGGAACCTTTGCCTGAAAGCCTCGGGGACAACTTATAACGTCTCAAGAGCACTTCCTTAACCTCGTCATAGCTCTCAAACGCTTTCCTCGACAAGCACGTTATCACGTCGGACACTTCACCGGGAAGAAGAGCTAACAGGTTCTGCGCCCAAAGAGAACGCTCTAAAGCATTTCGCTCACAGACGTGTTCACACTTGATGAGATACTTCACCATATCTCGCCTACTACGAACGGTGGCAGTTGGTCCCTAATTCTTTAACCACTGACCTGAAATGTCGCAGAAGCTACGCTAGACGCCTGCGAACACTGTAGGATTGCTAATTCTATTCGCTTCAACTCGAGGCGCTCCTGTCTCACGACCTCCTCTCGCTCGCTACGTTCGTGCCTCTCAGCTTTTTCACGTTCCCGAACTTCTCGTTTTCAGCCTCCTCGCGGCGTGCTTTGATATCCACCCAGGCCTCATCGACTTCCTCGGCCGACACTCCTTCATCTTTCATGATCTCAAGGATCGCTTGCTTTTGTTTCGGACGGCCCAAAGTAATGCCGTGTTTCTCACAAATTTCGATGAGTTCTTTCACTTTAAGGTTCTCCATCGTTCACACTAGCCTCTCACTGTTTGCCCCTGTTAAGAATCTACTTGCCGTGCCCACTATAAGTCTACTATCAAGATGCGCAAGCAATTTTTTACACTGCCGTGTTACACCCTCCGCATTACCTTTGGTTTCAAAGCGCTCTGACTTAGCTTGAAACGATCAAAGCTCACTCACCAATGCTTCACACAGCCCTTCTCTAAACTACTATAACCTGTGCTAGAGTAGTTTGGTGAACTGAGGGGAAAACACTAGGCACTCACAGCATCGATGCCGCTGACGCCGGCTGATCCCGCAGCTGCCATCCACTGTTACGAGGTGGATGTTGGTAACAGTGGATGCTGTCCACGCCTTCGTAACAGTGATATCACGCCTTCGTAACTCCGCCGCCAAGGTGACCAACCGTTGATAGTGTGTGTTACTCAGTTCGCGACTGGTTCTGCGCAAAGCAGATAGACGAGCGGACGAGACGGCGATGGGTTAAGGCAATGTTTATGTACAGCATAGAAATAGTCTTCTCTCGCACGCATCCGTCGGCTTCTCTCTCTGTTACGATGCGCACCGCCGACGAGGTTACGAAGGGCGCAACGAAACTCGCCGCGACCAAGGACACCGGGCGCGCCTACTGCGAAAGGGCTCGAACCGACGAGAGGCTTCTCTGACATATAGGTCTACTGCTGGCGACGTGCCGCAGAGCTTTTCTTTTATAGGCATCGGGTGGATCCTTTGAGTCACCAACGTAACAAACCAGAAGTGCCACTTGCCGTGATGTCAGAGTCCTCCGATGGGCCGCCGCTGGACCGCGTCTTGCTCATCAAATCCGAAGCCGCTACGCGTGGTTGCACCCAAAGACGAGTGACGTGGCCACGCATTGCGTAAGACTCGCCAGACTGGAAGGCACCGATTGCTTTAAGGGGCTCGTGGGTTAAGGGAGCTCACTGGCGTTGCGTGACCGACCGGAGCCGCCGCTTGATGAGTCGCTGAGTTGCGTCACGGCGGGTTTCGACCGCTGGCCTTGACACAGATTGCTTTGCAGAGGCATTGACGTTCGGTGTGGACTCGCAGACGTAACAGCCTTCAGGTTTCTTTTCCTTAGGTAAGTACTGGCAAGCTGTTATTTACCTTCCTCTTGAGGTTTAGTGGCATATTACCATTCATGATTTGAGAATGCTTACTGAATGTGATGCATCCCAACCTAATTTTTCTAGTTATTTCGCTCTGATGGTTCGGCTCCGCCTTTACTACCTCTCCTAAGTAGACATATTCCTTTACAACTTCCAGCGTCTCTCCACTATCTGAAGGTGCAGTATTTTTCTGCCGTTCGTAATACGGGAGTTTTCAGGTTAACCCTTAAGCAAATCGTTAAGCCTAAACCACAAATGGGTGTTCGTTGACGGCAATTTATGTTAGCTCCGTTGCGGGCAGGGGCAGGCGAAGCCTTCTTCAGCTATACGATTGTGGCACGCTGCCTGCACCTTTCTTGAAGAAACAGCAAGTTACTAAAAAATGGCGTCGCAAGTTATTAGTCGATAGACGAGACCTACAGCGTCCAAAGCGCACTTTGCTGTACTTGCTTTTGAGACCAATCCACAAATGGGAGTGTGATTTTTTTCCCTGTTAACGTCACGGAGGAAACGTTTGTATGAGAATTTGAGACGTTTCATTTACAACCGCATTGCAAGGGCATTTGGATGGCCTTGACTAATAGTCCACTGATTCAATGGTCAAGTACGAGCAGCTTGGCACGTTTTGATGGCTGTCGAGTCAACTGGCGGTATGCCCTGACCCTTGATCGACAGGGCGGCAACACTATCGCCATAAAATTTTGAAGGTCCATTCGTACGCGCGTCCAGCTGCCCGCGCTTCGGCGTGCAGAAGGCGTTCCAGAGGCCACTAGACATCCAAGCTGCGTACAGATGTCGGACACAGCACGTACGACGAGTTTTTTGCGCGAGTGGCGAGCACGCGTACCTCTAAATGGCGACCCTGACGCTAGCGATCCCTAAAATAACATGTGGCAATTAAATTTTCTGGTTTTGACCATGAGGTCTCGGGAAACATCCCCTTTCGTTCAAGTGAACCTCTTGTCTACCAATGCATTATGACGCATCGGTATCGAATCACGTGAAGGTGAAGTACCTCGGGCAAGACAGAAAAACCAGTGCATGACGCATACACGCAGTGCTTGCCCAATATGGGTATTTGTGAAACTTGTACTTAAAAATACACAAGGCAGATGTTTAGTGCTTCGTTAAACCGATACAGATGCCACCAACAGAACGTCGTCTTGCTCTTTCTCTTACCGTTTTTCATGATAATTAGCTCTCTTTCTGTCTTTGATTTAATCCCAAAGCTCTAATAATATTACAGCATAATAATCGGGTGACATTGCTTCAACTGCTACCTCACGCGATATGATCTAAGCGGCCAGTTCAGTGAAGCTACGAATTACAATCACGTGAATGTAATATTTGTAAGCTTTGGTGAAGCTTATATACGAACGTGCGTACGCAGCTACATAGGCTGGCGAAAAATGTGGAACTCACTCAGACTCCCTCATGAGAGGCACTTTGCCCGCAGGGCCAACTAAGACTCAAACTCACCAAATTTTCCCCAAGAGGATTCACTCGGACACATACTCACTGATTCTTTTTAAATGCGGAGCATTTCATAGTCACACGAAGGCGCGCTTCAGCGTTGTCGTCCACACCCCCCTACGCGCATGCTCGCGTCTCGTGCCAGCCCAGGAAGACACCAGGTGCAATACTGCCACTCCAAGGGCCATTAAAGGATAAGATACCACCGAGCGTTCAGCAAGCCGAGCATGCGCAGTGGCGGCGTGGGCCTCTCCCCGTACTCCTTCCCCTCGAACGCGAGCGGTGTGTATATAAGTAGGCGGCGGAATGTGCGTTCGGAATTCAGTCAAGGGCGTTTTAAAGACAATAGTCTTTCTTGGGGGCCTTCGACGCAAAACTTTTGGTCTGTATGTCTGTACACATGTGTGTTTGTCTATCCTTAACGGTACCCTAAACGGCACTAAAGTGGCCAAACGATACTCCAAACAGCCGACCCCATCCGCTGCGCCCACCAATATTGCTGAAGATTCAGCTTTCATACTTGTGCGATTGCCAATCAAAAAAGCATTTATTGCGCATATCTGAGGCACCATAACAACACGTCAATATTCTGTATGTGTGTCTCTTAGTATAAAAGGCATACATAAGTAATTCTAAATACTGTAGCGTTTATCACGTTGCGCTGACCATGCAAACGCTTGCACGAAAAGGCAAGTGTTTCCAACGCTTTGCAAAGATAACAAGGTGGCGGCACCTACCTGTCGCCTTGCGTTCTACACCTTATCACCTCCGACACGGGCGTGCAGGGCGCGCGCGCTCCGCTTTCCAAGATAACTTACAGATAGCGCTCATGTCTCACGTGTGACGTGACTCGATGCACTCGTTCGCCTCCGCTGCACGCTAGAGGCACTCTAACGCCATATTTTTTGCGCAGAGCATCAAATAAACGTTTTGTTCACTCTCTCCAGACGCAACACTATCGTCTTTCCACGACATTTGAAGTGTAACATGCAGATACAGGGCCAATTTGTACTTTGCTTTCGCTTGACTTGACTCTTTGCTGACTCAAGTAATGCGGTGGAAGCAAAGGTACCTTCGACCAGTAGTGTGGCACAACCCAATATCAGCGTACCACTTCTATTTGAAGGCAACGTTTCTCCTTCATTCAATAAATAAGAATAATGAAGACGAAATAACAAGTAAGCGTTTCTGAACAATACCAAATTACGCGAAATTCCCGTGATACCCCAACAACTCTGCAACGCATTTACTCGAGTTACCCCAGTGAGAAAATGTGGCGGCTTTTTTCAACCGAACTCGCTGGCACTCAAACCCACCATAATATTACTCACTCGAATTCACTCAGACTCATGGCTCGCTCTGAGTATAGGTGAGTCGGAGTTAGTAGACTATGAGTCTGTTAACGCATGACTAGCTTCTCCACGAGCATGCTTTTCAATGCTCTTTAACTGCAATATCTCGCTTAATTGATGCTATACTTCACACCTTTTGATCTATATATACGTTTAAGCAGTGCACGCTTGCAATCAAAGAACTTTTTATTGAAAGAGCTGACTAGATCATGAATAATATTACCAAGAACTTCTCGTGAAAAAGTGCAGTAGAAGATCAACGCACCCCCCCCCCCCCGTACTAACACGACTGATTAATAATTACTGAGCTGGCTTATGAACGCTGGTGCGTTCAAATATGTGTGAGTAGCCATGTCCACAATCACCAGCTGGCTTAAAGCTAATAGTAATGCCGAAGTTTAGTAGTTATCAGCGGCACCTGTGTTCCTTATTGAACAAAATGCACGCATGTTGAAGTTGCTTGGCTCTTTTGTCGGTGTAGTAAGTGATGTATTATCATTGCTCAAATGATAAGACACTCTATCCAATGAGACCATGGCACCAGAAGGACACGTCACTCGAGTTTTGTCGTGCTATCGAGGCAAAACAAAACGTCAAAGCTGGTTAAGCTTTATCTGTACAAGAGTAATTTTGCTTTTTGGTATGAAAGCCTCGAATATATAGCCTGCGCAGCTCTGATTTTGGTGGAATTAAGTTTCACTGAATGATAACTAAACAAATCGTTTTGATGGGCGAGTTAGCTCACAGTATGGAATAGATTGGAGAGCAAAAATAGGGTGCACAAGAAGACAAGAGGCTTGTCTTCTTGTGCCCGTCTTTTAGCGCTCTTATCTAATCCAGTTCACTGAAAGAGCTAAGACAGCATACCAAATATTTTTTTATTCCTTTTGATAACATAATGGTAAAAGTAGTTTTGAAAAGCGACTAGTCACTGTTCAAAGGCTTTGCGTGACTATATTCAATGCTATATCCCATATGAATGACGTAGGCAGTAACGCCTGCGCCCCAGGCATTTAACATGATTCTTGCTGCGGTTAACAATAGATGTAACGCGCGTCAGTTTCACTAGTAAATTTCTGTTTCCAGTCTGCCTGTCCGGCGGGTCGAATGCGCTCACTTTGCATCCCGTTTTCGCCACGTTTTGCTTGTTGCTACGTTATCACGCGTGCCATGCATGAAGTTCGTTGTTGTATGCTTATCTCGACAATGAACCATTCCGTGCCTCAGCTTACGCACCTTACGAATTCGAATTCGTAGCAAGGAATCACATGTATAAATAGCAGAGCAAACGCATCTTAAGGGCGTTTGTACAAGTTCCACAATAAATAAATCTAGAATGCGGTGGCGTTGTTCATGTTTTGATTCAATAATTTTCAGGCAGCGTCAACTGAACTGTTCTCGCAATTTAGAGCGCGTCTTTTTGTTTGGTTCATGTTGCATGGAAGATGTCTTATGGAGCGCAATGTTCTCAGCAAGAAAGGCTCATGAATACAACGCAAACAAAGCGATTTTTGTGCGTAGTTATCGCATAAAAGCTTAAGCTGCCATCTCATCTGGGACGCTAAATCAGAAATATTCTTACCCGCACAAATTTTGGTGCTTCAAACCACATCTTCCGTGCAGCACGAACCGAGCAGAAAGGCACACTCTAAATTTCTAGAACAGTTCGATTCACGTTTTCTGAAAATTATTTAAGAGAACATGAACACCCCACTGCATTTTCAAATTTATTGTGCAATTTTTACAAGCACCTCAAAAGTGCGTTCGCTCTGCTTTTTATACGTGATTCCTTTGAGCAGCAGCTGCGAACTCAAGCACGAAAGATGCGTAAGCTGTCGCAGCAATGGTTCATTGTCGAGATAAGTATTAGGCAACCAACGCCATGGGTGCGCGCGATAACGTCGCCACGAGGGAAACGTGGCGAAAACGGGTTGCGAAGTGAGTGCATTCGACCCGCTGGTCAGGCAGATTGGAAACACAAATTTACTAGTGAAAACGACGCGTGCTATATCTATCCTTAACTGGAGCAAGCAATATCATTTTCAACGCTTGGTGGCGCTGATCTCAGTCCAAGTGAGCCGAGGCCACGCGTCGGGGCGTTCACTTAAAGGTACACTTTCTTCTTTCTGTCTTTCTTTTGTCTGCCGAGTAAGTTCTTTATCAGTTTACTGAACCCAAAAATATCTTAACACAAAAATACGCATAATCACAGCAACATTTAATACGCACACAAACCAATATTCAGGAAGAGTACAGTCTGATGCTCGCGCGGAGAGCGGGAATACACAAGCATGGAATGAACTGAATACGTGTATACACATGAACGTTGAGCGCACAGGCACAGTCTGCTGTACTATCGAGGACGACTGGTGATAAACTTCTTGTGCCAAGTTTGATAAAGTGCCAGTAGTTTACAAAGTTCTCCCGACGTCTCGCGTCTGTCGAATGACTGATTGTACGTATATATAGTGTCCGAAATACCGCGTTCGCAAGCGTTCGTGAAGCTCGGGGTTCACCCAAAACAGCGCGAAGCCAACATGCACAACTTGTCACAAACATATTGAGACCTTCGCATGGCAGTTCCAAAAAAGCATCGAACGCTTATGTCATCCACAGCGAGAATTCAACACTTTTTGGATAATCAGTTTCGGATACACTGACCATTCACTTGACATTTAAGGCCTTCGTGTTTGCTCATATGTCAAGGACCAGATAACCGGAAGGCAGCTAGGCAGGATAATTAGCTAGACATGGGAAGGAATGTGGTTAGATATTAACTGATCCCCCAAGTTTGCACCTGATTCTGTGCATCTCGCTCTTTTATTCATTTTCGGCCTTATTGTAGACCAAAACAATATGTGTAGAAGCAATGTAACAAAATTTTCATTTAACCAATTAGGCAAGAACAGCTGGTACAAGTTTAACCATGGTAAATGAGTGAGAACAAACTCAACATCATTTTTATTACCTATACACAGCTATGTAGATTTGCTATGTAGCTATGTAGCAACTCCCATGCGCTACAAAAGGAAACAGATTTTGCGACGTTCTTTTGAAATATACCTTTCTCCTAAACTACAGGTTAGTTATGGTCTTCCGTCTGCTAATTATATGCGTTGTCCTCCATCGCTAGAGGAATCATGCAGCTTAACGAATGAATGCTTCTTGCGTAGATGCACATTATTTTTTTATGAAATAAATTTTTATCCGAAGCTAAATATTACGTGTGTGTGCTTGTGTGGTTCAGGCCAACAATCTCACCGACGATGCAGCTGACACATTTTTACATTCGCATTGCACTTTTTTCATGCTTGCGCAAGTTTCAAGGCTTGAGGCCTCAGTACCTGTGTTAAGTTTTTCCAGCTTAACTGTATATACTGGGTGGAGTAGCTAGAAACTGTATGGTACATGACATTGAGATCTGTGCACAGCCTTTCTTGTATGCTATGGCGTTGATCGAAGTATAGTTGTACTACAGTTGGCGACTGTTCAGGCTGTTCACCTTAGGCTTGAAAAAAAAAAAACTATTCGAGGCAGCTGTACACATGACTGCTAAGTTGGCATTGTATTGTGTAATGGATATATGATTTATTGAATGCAGTCTGTAGATTGCTTTGTTAGGATGTACCATAGTTTTCTTACAGCGTTTTCCTAGTCAATGACAGCTTTTGTTTATTACGCACCTTTCTTGATGGAGCTCGCAATGCAACAACCTGGGAATTTACATCGCTCTTAGCAATTTGAAGCACAAAATGCTTCAGTTTAGCACGTGATGGTACAGTTAACTTCGACCTTTGCACGCACGTCAAACGACCAGATGCAGCCAAGGAGGATTCAATAAAAATTGCTGGAGCGGAAGCTTCCGCAATGCCTTGCCAGCAGAAGTGAAGCCACCTTTTGCCCCTGCCAAGATGGCACAAATATGCTCTTTTCTGATAGTGCCCACTTAAAGATCAAGTGGCTTTGATATGTTATGTAAATGCTACGTTAGTTCTATATTAAAAGATAGTTGTTCCCGATGAAATAACACACAGAAACGAGTATGGCCGACTGAATCTTCAGAGAACTTTGCCTCTAATTAAAGGCTTACTAAGGAAAATTAGTACTGTAAGACGCACTTGGAGCACTATGTGACCCGAAAAGTTCTCACATTAAACTCGTAGGGCGTGCGAGGGAAATGCTCCCTTTTTAATCGCTGAACGGTGATACTTTATCATGCCCCTATAAAGATGGCTACCACCGCCACCATTTCGCCAGAAGAATGGCTTCACTCCTGGGCCATCATTCCACCTCCAGTAATTTTTTTAGTCCTCCTTGGATGCAGCGAACTTCCACGTTGGAATTGAAAGCACACAAGTAACCTTAAATGCTATACATCAAAATGCACATGCACGAGTCTCTGATTCGATTACTGTCACGAAACAGACTTGGCATCCTTTAAATGTCCTTAAGTGAACAAAGTCAGAAAATCTTCAGGCGCGGCGTCTATTCACTGGCGGTCCATTATGCAGCCTGTGCGGCTTCTCTCACTTCACAGCCGTCAGGCCTCTCAGCCACACGCTTGGTGGTAACATCACAACAAATGTCCTTGTTTCATTCTGGGATGTTTCACACAGCCAATAGAAAATAAAATAAAGAGAAACACAACTGATGCGAGGCAACACAATAGTTGCCGGACGCCTTCAGCCGCAGGTGTCCGGCAATAAGGGGAGAAGTCAATAGGAGATGTCTACAATTTTTCGTCCACGCCATATTCGATATTGTAGTAGGCGTGTTCGGGAAAGTTGTCTAGGTCAATGTATCCGGCGTTCAGCTTGATGAGTTGATCAAGGTCGGTGGCAAGCTTCGAGAAGGGCGGCCGCTCCTTCGGGTCTGGGTGCCAGCAGGCACGCATGAGTCGGTACAGTTCCCAGCGGCAGTGCACCGGCTGTGCCATCACGCGACCGTCGCGTACTGCATGGATCACCTCCTGAGCGCTTAGGCCTGGGTATGGTGTGGAACCTATGAGCAAGCAGGTGAAAACGGCCCACCGGTTGTTTAAAGGCAGTGTGGTGGGAACATGATAGGTCGGGGTTGGCCGCCATCTCTCGGCGGCCACAACACACTGAACCATTAGTGAGAAGTAGGCGAAAAAAGAAAAAAAAAAGCCCTATGTGGTGATCAGTAATATAGGCACCAAAATGCACTTTCTATCCTATAGACGAGATACTATTCGGAACATTCGGGCAAGATTCCCGCGGTTCGCTGAAACGTACGCAGGTTCTAAGGTCATTTGAACCTTTCACACATTCAACCTGAGAGGAGACGCTTGTGCACGTTCTTTGCCACTGCCCATCATACCAATCTGAACGAAGTGCCATGGAAGTCAAGCTCCGTCATGTGGATTCGCGACCACTTACAGAAAAAAAAAAGATTCTAGGACCTTGAAGACCTATGGTCTGGCATACGCGCAAAGCCACAAAAGCTCCTTTGTGCTTTTTAAGGACCACCGGGCTCACGATGCTTGTGAACCAACAACGTGAGACGATGCTGTGTAGTCTCGAGGTGACTATCCAACGCTTTCTTACTCTTCTTCTTCTTCTCTATCCTTTCTTCTCTATTATTCCCGCTCCTCCCCCCTAGTGTAGGGTAGCCAACCAAGCCAAGCTTGGTTAACGCCCCTGCTTTTTCTCTCTCAGTCTCTCACCCGTACGTATTAACGGCGGTGTTGTAAAAATACTAAAATATCGTGGGATCGTACCTTATGGGACACTGTACAGTAATTTTACTACAGTGTTTCAACGGGTATCTCCTATATCATGAGTGAACTTTTATGACTAGTTTTACTCGTCGCACGTTTCTCTTTTTCGTGGCTTTTCATTTAGCTATGGCGGAGTGCAATGTAGCTCCAAATACAAGTTTCATCATCGTAGCATTCACGCTACGATGGTGTAAACTAAGCTCACCAACGATGGCTGTCGTGCCGCCATACTCAGTATACAGCAGTTGTTTTGTGCCATAGAGTTTCCTGTATAACAATGTCTCCTTTATTCTTTCAATTCCAGTGCAAACGCTCGCTTTTCAACTGGAGCCGTCGGTCCGCCTATATAGCTCAGAGAATGGTCATGATGTGACGCCACATAATGGGCAGTGCTGCTTGCGTCGCACAAGCATCCCCGGAGACGTGCTCCTTCCCCGGAGACGTGCTCCCCACTCCAATATCACGCGTCTCTCATATTTCTTCCTTCCTGCTCCTTTGTGGCTCGTAGGAATGCCGCTGCTGCATCACAGTGCTCTTTAAGTGCTCTTTGAGTTAGCGCGTGCAGTTGCGTTGAAGTGACGCTTCCCCATTGGTGGCCCGCATAGCGCCACGAACGGAGGCACGCTATCTCAAAACACCGTATGTTTTACAGAGCCAGCGTGACAGCCAACATTATGAACACGAGGAATGCAAGACACCGCCCCACGGATCTGTATGCAACTGAACAAAAAATTACTTCATATGATTTCCGTCATGAGGCGCTACATAATGGGCTCTCTCCCCCATGACCACAAAGCACTAATGAAGGCTAGGCGATGGGCAGGAGTAGGAAAGGGCTAGAGGAGATGGTGGTGAACGGCTGATAGGGCGGGTCTGGCTTGCAATGATAAAATAGAGGAGGCGCTGCCTGTAAGTACACTAGAGGGAACTCTGCCGCATTAGTGTCCATAGGAGCTACGACGCACGGCACTTCAGCCAGTATGGGAATGATGGGTAGTACACAAATGTGTCTTATCATCGTTCTTGCGGCTCCGAATGACTTCGCGTGACCGCGTTGTCACGATACGATAATCAGCAAAAGTTCAGCAGTTGCACTTCAACACCTCAACTTTTTAGGCTCGCCCATTCAATTGGGTCACGAAGCTCACAACGGGTTGTTCTTTTATTGGAAAGAAAATCAAAACACAGCCATGAACAAAGCCACAAGTTCATTTGAAGCCGTTAATTGATTGATTGATATGTGGGGTTTAACGTCCCAAAACCAGCACATGATTATGAGAGACGCCGTAGTGGAGGGCTCCGGAAATTTCGACCACCTGGGGTTCTTTAACGTGCACCCAAATCTAAGCACATGGGCCTACAACATTTCTGTTTCCATCGGAAATGCAGCCGCTGCAGCCGGGATTCGATCCCGTGACTTGCGGGTCAGCAGCCGAGTACCTTAGCCACTATACCACCGCGGCGCGGCAGCCTCAAGCACGAAGACCAGGCCGATCCGTGTACTATACACCCACTGTTCCTATGGTGGTTGAATGATTGCAGAGCCAGAGTCTCCTATAGTTAATTTTAGGAAGCTATGATTGGCTCCACTTCCTAGCGCCTTCTCGGGCTCAGAGCGAGACAACTTGATTCACACTACAGGTCAAACAGAAGAGATGTGACGAATCATGCCGCGACAGCTGGTCTCCTCGGCGACCTTCATTCGATTTTTTTTTGGCACTGCGACCGTCACATGGCGGATATTCTTGCTGAAAATCGCACCTAAATGAGGCCACATTCTTTGTGTATTCCCCCCGCCATGTACTGCTGCAAGCCAGCAAAAGAATGAAATAGGCATGCCTACCCAGCGTAACGATTTCCCACAGCAGGATTCCGAAGGCCCACGCATCGGACTTTGTGGTGAACACCTGCAGGTAGAGACACTCCGGGGCCATCCACCGCACCGGTAGCGCACCCTTTTTGCGACGCAAGAAAAGAAGCGAGAGAAAATAAAAACACACACACACATTAATTGCCTTCAGCGGCACTTCAATGTGGACAGTTGGGAGTTTGTGAAAACACTTAGGTAATACAAAATCCGTGCAGATCATGTTAGGAGTGATCTAAGCGGTGCGTAAGCGTGGAGCTGCACCGTATGTTCCCATTGGTCTACATTCTAGGATACCACTGGCATAGCGTTTTTCACCAGCTTTTTCAGTTTATTATTATATTATTATTATTACTATATTTATTATTATTATTATTATTATTATTATTATTATTATTATTATTATTATTATTATTATTATTATTATTATTATTATTATTATTATTATTATTATTATTATTATTATTATTATTATTATTATTATTTGGCGTGCGTGGCATCTGCCCTCTTGCTCAGGCGTGATTTGGCATTAGCCTAAATTTTCGAAGTCATAATTTACAACACATGTGCAATGCGCGATGCCGACAGCACAGCCGTCAACGGTATAAATTTAAATTATTAAACATCTAAATAAAGATTTAAATAAAGATCTGTTAGGTCAGTGGACCATAAGGAAATCGTTATCTTAATTGCACCTCATAATGAATGTAAACATTCTACGACTTTGCCACTAATTTGTTGCGTGTACCTATATAGAGAGTCAGAGTCACAACAAAACTGCCGCTTTAACTTGATAAGATGCGTTGCTGGGCAAATTGGTGCATGTCTAAAGTCGAGCGCAAAAGTCCTGTCTACTTGTTTTCCTGTGTTTCGTCAATTTGTTTTTGCGCTTGACGTTTATATTTATGTTTTTGCCGCTTTTAAGCAGCAGTATTAAGATTTAACTCCATAATTCATGCCAAAACTTTCACAATGGAGCAAAAAGCCTCTGTCTCCACAGGACAAGGAGATGATATGTCACTCATTAGCAACGTATCTGAAGAATAACTTTCAAGAGCAAATATTCACGGCTAACTTGGAGACTATGAATGCTGTGAAACATAGATGAAGTCGTTTCAAGATAACTTCATAAAAATTTCTACGAAGTATATTATGACATGTTGGGTACACATGTTAGAAACATATCGCACTTTACCGGCAGAGCACTGGTCTAACGGTGTCATACAGCTTTTTGTATGCTCTAAATAATATTATCTGTGGTTTTACGTCCCAAATTCACAATATGATTATGAGGGACGCTGTAGTAGGGAGCTCCGGAAATGTTTACCATCTGGTGTCTTTTAACGTGCACTGAATCGCGTAGTACACGGGCCTCCATTCCCTCCATCATTTCCCTACACCATTTCGCCTGCATCGAAATGCGATCACCTCGGGCGGGATCGAACTCGCGACCTTTGGGTCAACAGCCGAGCGCCCTAGCCACTGTTCCACCGAAGTGGACTTTTCTATGCTCTGTGTCCAAGCCAATGCTCACTGAATGAAGTGTTGTGCATATGCACGAAGCAGTGCGATAGTTACACGTATAACGTAACATCAAGTGTCGACAATTGATTTCTGATACTTCCAGCCACAAAACGCGACGTGGTGTTCTGCAATGAACGAATAGCAGTGTTACATTTGCGCCACGTTTTGTTCTACGGTCATATACCTTGGACTTCTGCTGATAGACGTCCGTTTCGGAATCGCGCACACTGCGAGACAGGCCGAAGTCGGCCACCTTGCATTGGCTGTGCTCGTCCACGAGCACGTTCCGGGCGGCCAGGTCACGGTGGATGATCTGCATGTTGCAAAATATGGATTTTAAGACCGTGAACATACAGAGTATACGCCACCGCTGGTGCAACAAGACTTTCATTGTGCGGTGAAAAAGCAACTTGCGTTTTCTGTAAATATCAGGGCGAGTGCAGGATAACTCTGCATTTGTGCTGAATCGGCCTTGAACGAAGTCAACTCAAAGAACGCGATGCAACCAAAGAAAGTGCTGGACTCTCCTAATTCGAGTGTAGAGAGGGCCACTAAATCAAAGATACCGAAGTGGTGTATAATATTTGAAGACGTTTAAAGTACGGTGCTTCTTTGTTAATGTACTCGGTGCCGCTATATCAGCTTATGCTGCTTGAATTTGAATACACACAGTGACGCCGCTGGCTCCATACGTCTGCCATTCTTTGCCGAGATCTCCTCCTTCCGCTGACTGGTCCCCGTATTATTCGGAAGAATGACATGGTTTCTGCCTGCTTAAGCGATGGCTTAACATATATTTATAAAGAGAGGCCAACAGTTTGCGGGGAACATTTAGTATCATATTATTGTGTTAGTTACTCTGTGTGCATTAATTTTCATCGGATCTCATTGAATGATGGTGCTTAACTGCGCGCTTTCGTACTGATTTTCTTGAGACCCACGATATTTCTCTCGAAGCTGCGCTAGTTGAGATACAATAAAATCTTTCTCGTTTTTTTAATTCTAAGCATATAATGCGCTTTTCGAGTGATCATAAAACCGATGTCTCATTAGCTGTGAAATAAGCTTTGTTTTCTGCAGCATTCACAGAGATTACAGTGTATTACAGTGATTTCAACCTGCTTAGCACGCATTCATGAACCGAGAGTGGCATCTACAGATTAGTAGGACATCTCTGTGTCTCTAGCTTTTTGTACGTTATTTAATAGCAGAACGATGTTGCGCGGCCTGGCTGGCGGTGCTCAAGCCAGTGCAAGTGGCACATACAAGCTGGGCCATCAATGTTGCCGCCATTGGGTCATGGTCGAGGTTGCTGGCGAAACGCCACACGACCCTTTAATTGTAGCGGATGCTGCTCGGCCGCGCCTCTGGTCGGCCGGATATCCGATGGACATGGTCGAATGCAGTTGTCCCCGATGCAATCGCCATAAAATTGCGCTACCCTGTGCGCCCCCGTGCGTTCTTCCGGACGTCGTTCTCGCATACAGTAAGAGAAGTGTGTGCGGAAAATGTCCTCGACGTTGGTGTTCACAAAACGCTCTGGCACTATACATAGATCGCTCGTGGAAATTGGGTTTTGCGGAATCCCACAGTGTGAAGGAAAGCTAATGGAAGCAATGAAATGTGATCTAGCCGTTTGATCTGTCCTGATTCGAGTCGGTGTTTGAACCCTAGACTAGGACAACATATGTTGAGACAACCGGGAAGCTGTCGTTCTGAGAAATCAGCATTTGCTTCCTTGCACTCACGAGCTGCATACGGGTGAATAATAATGGAGAATTTTTCATAGATTGCTCGTAAAATAAAACGTCAGCCATTGGTAAATAGGGAATAATATTAACAAATGGAGATTGCCAACAACAAAAGTGGCTCACGTATGAAAAGCATAGGGAACTCCACCCTCCGTTCGCAGTCGAAGTATAGCGCTTGGGATGCTGGAGACGAAGCTGCCGAATATAGTCGTTTGTGTGTCGCAGACTTATCGGTGGTATTCGTGTCATGGGCGCAGGCAGAAATTTATTTCGGGAGGAGGGGGGTAAGGGTATTTCGCTCTGTACGTATGGGGAAAAAGTAGGGAGGGGGGGTACGGGGCTGGTGTGCCATTCCCTGGCTACGTTACTGGTTGGTGTGTGCACACATAGACAACCGGCATGTTCTGCTATACTGACCCCTTTCCTGTGGATGTAGTCCATGCCCTGCGCCACCTGTAGGGCAAACTGCGCCAGGTCTCGTGGCCCCAGGCAACCGTCGTCCTCGGGTTCGTTGTAGTACGCACCCTGGGAACGGTGTTCGCGCAGAAATGACTGCAGCTTGCCCCGCGAAACCAGCTCCATGATGAGTAACGGGGGTTCTGCACAAGAGTCGAGCAACATAAGGCCAACAGCAAACTGCCTTGTGCTCTTTTTGATATCGTCAAAGCAGTGGGAACAATCAAAACGCTACCTAGGCAGGAAAGGGATAAGAAGCGAAGGAAGCTCTATAGGCTTATCTTTGCGGGAATTGCGCCATTACATTTTATGTCGTTACCCGAAGCTCTAAAGTATTCACTGGACTAAAAGGGACACAATAGAGAAACAATAACTTGGTTTAGATTAATAAACTGCCCTTCGAAGACTGTAATGTAACAATTCTTACTATCATAAGTTCATTATTAGCAATTAAAATCAACTTTGAAGTTTCATTTTTAAATTTCGCGCACAAATATCTGTGCATGACGTACAAGTTTCAAAGTATATTTTTCGTAGTTTCGTGGCATTTGCACAATGAAAGTTCATGAAACTTTGCATGCTAGGTCTATGGCACCCACAGATAACAACGTACTTCATTTTAATCAATTAGAAGCTACGTATGACCCAGTATATGCCTTTAGAGTTTATGACGTCACGGTGTTTGGTGCGAAAATCTCAATGTGGCGTCTCCACCTGGAATTCATTTTCTGATGTTTTCTCGCTCACCAAGCGTCGTCTCGTGGTAAGAGTAGTGTTTTCGGAATTATGGAATAGTACTTGATGAATACGCGAAAAATTGTTTTGCCCATTATTGTCAATTTATTGTCCAGCACTTGCAAACCTTGAGTGGGTACCATAACTAGATGGTCTACAGTAAAACGTGATACGCCTGAAATTCTGCGCCCACGACAGTTGAACGCAGCAGTGTACTTTAAGCTCACGCGTATCTTGTATATGTTCTGTTCTTTCTATGTTTCTACCTTTTCATCTTTTAATCTCCTTTCGCTAGCGTAGGATAGCAAACCAGACGCGCGTCTGGTTGATCTTTCTGCCTTTCCTTTTTCATCATCCTCCTTTCCTAATGTCCTGGAGAAGTGCAAATAAGTTTAACAGCAACACAAGCCCGCTGTAAACTAGCTTTGCGGCCTCTGCGATAAGTTTCGTGGTCGTTTCTCTTCATTTGCAAAGACCAAAAGAATATTCGGAGGAGGTCAATACAATTGGCATACAAACTGACGTATGTATTTCCCCGCGGTTCGCTTTAAAAGTGACATTGGTTCAATACGATCAGAAAATAAAAACCAGGTAGGGCAACTGCCTGTGAATTTCGCAAGGTTATATCCGCCAGCCACCTACATCACCCTAATCCTAATGTGCACTCCTTAAGGCAGGAAGAGGGGAATGTTAACCCAACCTAGGTTATTTCCGACTAATTTCTACGAGCAATGTTGTTGAGACTATAGAAGCAGAAACAAAAATTGGCTGCGTATCTCCGTGCTTTGCTGCAAGGGACGTCAAAGACGATAGTTTTCTTCCTGGGGGCGCTATGTGAGATATAGTGCCACCTGGAGGCAATGTGAAGACACAAAGTTTTGCAGAACAGAGAGCCACTGGGTCATTTTAGTTGAAGCTCCTGATTTTTCACAGCGAAAGCTGTTATGAGATTTCAACACATGGGCCGCGTGCGCGCCGCAGGTGTCCGCCACCGCAGGGGTCCGTAAACACTTTCGCACGAAGTAAGAAAAAAAGTTAGTAAATAAAAATCATCAAGAACGTAATGAGATTCGAACCCGGGTCCCCTGCCTGCCAGCCCAGCATTCCACCACCGAGTCATGGCGGTGCCTGGAACGCCCATGAAAATTGTCCCTAGGCAGGTTTTGATTTCGGGAAAGAAATCACGTTATTACGAGTAATAAAGCGTTATACAAACACAAAGAAACAACCAGGTGTCAGATAATGCAAATTGCGCCGCAAAGAGTGGGTCGTCGAATGCTCCAACCCTTTACAAAAGCATGGTCTTGTTCTCCTATTAAGTGTGGTGCATACCCACTGTGGGGAATCGGGGGGATTACAAAAGCTTCTGGCGTAGTTCTTCACTGTCGTCAGCCACATCACACAAAAAATGCACTAAGTTTCTGGAAATTGCGCAGCAGGTACCACGCTTTTCTGAAGACTGACGAAGCATATGGCATAGTGAATGCCTGCCTATAAATAATGGCGTAAGGGGTACCCTAGCTGCAAGTGTGCTTGCAGCAGATACTTAAAGAGTGTTAAAAAAAAAGGCTCTGAAAGGCCGCTCTTCTAGCTTTCGTTGTGACAGTGCTTCGCGTTCAGTGCGGGCCTCGTGGTGTTTTAGCGAAGCCTATAGGAAACACCCGCTTTTTCGTTCATAGCGTCGCATTGTAAGCGCAGCGTAATAGACACTTCGGTCTTCAGAAGTGTCAATTTAATGTCCAGCGCTAGCAAACCTTCAGTGAGTACCAATACTAGACGGTCTACAGTAGAATGTGATAGGCCTGAAATTCTGCGTCCACTACTGTCGAACGCAACCTATGCATTTTCTAAATAAAAAGCACACTGCCCAGCACTTATATATTGTTACAGCGAGCTGTGATGAAATGGCTTTATTTACAAGAGTCAGTTCACTGCTGATGCCGTTGAAGAATTACTACGCATGTGCACGACACAGTTTCATCATTGATTGATTGACTGATATGTAGGGTTTAACGTCCCAAAACCACCATTTGATTATGAGAGACGCCGTAGTGGAGGGCTCCGGAAATTTGACCACCTGGGTTCTTTAACGTGCACCCAAATCCGAGTACACGGGCCTACAACATTTCCGCCTCCATCGGAAATGCAGCTGCCGCAGCCGGGAATCGACAGTTTCATCATTCCACACTGTATCATCCGCAGACGAATGGCCTCGTTGAACGGACAAACAGAACGCTGACCAACATGCTTGCCATGTACGTTTGTTCCAATCACAAGACTGGAATGAAGTGCTGCCTTTTATCACGTACGCCTACAACACGGCGAAACAATGAAACAACAAACTTCACCCCATTTTATCTGTTGTACGCCTGGTTGCTGTCTATACTCGCGATAGTCGTCACATGGGCTAGCCTGCCAAAACTTCGGCGTGATGCGCCTCGTCTTTAATGCTCAAAAGTGCGGCAATGGCGAATGACATCGGCGACAGATGTCATGGTGTCCTTCACGATGAGGAAACTGTAAACATCCTCGGCGATTCCTTTTAGGATGTGCCCGACTTTGTCTTCCTCAGACATTCTGGAGTCAATGATCCCACATAGCTTTATTACTTCCTCAGTGTAGGCCGTGTAAGTTTCACTTGGCACTTAGCGCGTTGCATTAGCGTCTGTTCTGCTCATTTCTTTTTTGTTGTTGGGTCGCCGAAACGCTCTTTAATCTCAGAAACAAATCTGTCCCACGTCGTTAGCGTTTTCTCCCGATTCTCGTACCACATTAATGCAGTATCCGTCAGAAAGAACGCGACGTACAAAAAGCTGAGAATATTTACGATGTGCCCTAAATATGCGTAATATTTGCTGTGTGGTTGGCAGTGTTTACTAGTGTGAACGCAGCCACTAGATCAAGATGGGTGGGCGTTGAGCAAGGGGCTAAATTTTCGCCTGGGGGCGGAATCGCTCCAACACACAAGAGACAATCATACAGACGAAAATGTTTGCGTTTAAATATCCCAAGGAAGACTGTCGTAACAAAGAAAACTTTTTATTGCTCAGCAACTGCGTTTAACGTGTTAAAGGCTCAGTCGCTCTCTGCAAGGGCCGACCATCGAGGACTACGATATGTCCTTGAAATATTATAAATGTTGGCCTAAAATTTTAGATTTACAGTTGCACATTCACTAATGTGAAAAGTAGGAAAGTGATCATGCCGGTCGTAAGGTAATTTATGCCTTGCGCAATTTATGCTTGTTATGATGTTTAAGCCTTGCGTGTATTTATGTGATATTCGCGCAAATAAAGTACATGAACTACAATTGTTACGCGGCTCTCTGACCACTCAGCTGTGACCCAGAACTTTCTCACGTGGGACCTGAGCAAGTAGCATATGCAAGTAGTCAGACACCGTAACGGAGAGCTAAAAAAAAGGTTGCACACACTAAGGGAATTAATGGTATGCTAAGAATTTAGCCATCAGCTTTCTCCCCAACCTCGTTGGGATTGCTCAAAGCGCTAGAATATGAAAAAACGCGTTTCCGTAAGACGGATAGCGATGTTTCTTACGCGAGCATGCGTGAGCCGACCGCAGCAGGATGATGGTGACAATGTTGTTTTACCCTAATCGCGTTTCTGGCGACGCGCAGCGTTGCTTGGAGTGGTGGGTTGTGTAAGACTCGAAGTGTCGCTATCGCACTCGCGTAAAACGCTCATGGAAAGACTAACGCACGCAGCAGTTGCGAATGCGCTTACAAAGTGCGGCGTATCACGGCTGTTTTCGCCGCTAGAGAGTAAATAGTTTAAACCTGTCTTATCTAAAAAATTTTATTGCATCCCCTATTTAACGTTTGCTTTTCTGGCGCCGAAACAAACTCTGGGACCAAGGAGGTTAAGAGTGTGCGAGCACGGTATAGTGATAATTTATACTCGTGCATTTGATTGTTCAATTGGCACCTTCAAAACCTCTGTCAATCTGCTTCTCTGTAAAACAGCGTAGTCCACTTCCGTCACTTCTCTTTGGCTTTTACGTATAACCATTGTGTTTATACGGAAATTTACCTCTTATATTCATTATTTCAGTGTTCACAGAAATCAGGTAGAGGAGGAGGAGAAGAGAATGAGGAGGAGGAGAAAGAGGAGAAAAGGTTGGCGAGGAGGTTAGCCAGTTCTGACTTTCCTCTGTATACGGAGAAGAGCAGTATTAAAACTGACGTGCCGAAGGAATTCGTAACACTTATTTTATCGCTCTATACACTTGCCAATATACACTTCCCTTAGGGCAAGTCTATGTTGTCGTGTATATTGTGCAATATACACTTGCCTTAGGGTAAGTGTATATTGCAACAAAAAAAAAGTCATTTGAAACCACTTCTGGCCCACGAATGAAATGTGCTTAAAGTTCAAGACGTAGCCAAAATATGGACACATTTTGCATGTACTTAAAGCATCAAAGAAAAAATTATATTGCTTTCTGTAATAAGGTAGATAGGTGGGCGAGTTGCGTTCTGTGTGAGCCTTCTAAGTCAAAATTACATTGTTGGACAGCACTCAAGCTAAAGCATTATGCCTTTGGTTCTCCATAGCCTCTCAGTCCTTGGCAGAGCTAAAAAGGTGCAAGTTACTTTTAGGAATGAAATACTTTTGCGTGCTTTCATTCCTTATTTGCTTCAAGGTCTACACTCAGCAGTATCACCGAATATAGACCACAATAATTCATTACCTTATGAGTCAATAAGGCGTTTTTCGCCTTCCTAATTTTAATGAACCCGGGGTAATCAGTGAGGCTTCCAAATAAATGTGTACATACGAATTGGGAGTTTTTTCGCACACATGAGGGACAATTTTGGACGCGTTTTCACTCTCCGGTTACGGGCAGCAGGTATCCCTGCCCGTGCGGTGCAGCTGTGCGGATAGTGCGTGTACAGGCCCTAAAAGAACGAAAGAAGGAGCGGTCTCTGCTCCAGCTGGTGTTCTCACCGTCGAGTGTGCAGCATCCCAGGAAGCGAACGACGTGCGGGTGCTGGCCCAGTTTCCTCATAAGCCCCATCTCGCGCACAAGGTCTCTCTTCTCCTCGTTGGTCGCGTACTCTGCAGAAAAGCCACATTCATGAATCGGGAAGGTGGTCTTGTTTGAAGGTGAACCAATGGCGCGTCAGGACTACGTGTTTTCACGAATCAGTCCGCATGCTAGAGTACGTACCCTGTTACAGCACGCACAGTTCTACTCGCGACTGCCTTTACACATTTCAGAATTAGTGGCACAGGCCTAAGCAGTATTTCTTGGTATTGGTAGAAAAATTCTTATACACATAGAGCTGCCAGAGCTGCGCACGTGTTGACCTGCGGCGGTATCTCCATGGAAATGAGGTACCAATCTTGTTGCCTTCGTCCAGCTATAATTCAATTGAGGCACTCTCGACGAATGAAGATTCCTTCTTGAAGTATGTCGCGTATATCCGAGAGCCTTTGCGTGCTGACTGTCGTGTAAATTGAATCAAACGTGAAAACAAAGCGTATCGCATAGAAGAATATGAATAAGAACAAATGGTCCCGAATATCTAGATTATTTTGCTCAACACAAAAGCTCTCGCGGTTACATTGATAATAAAGAAAGTCATAGCTTGCCGCGAAAGTGAAGAAATTAACGCGACAGCACCAAATTGAAAGGTCACGCGCAGAATGGAAAGCAAATCGAGACGTGCCCGTGTTTCTCACGCAAAAATTATGCACGAAACGTACTCACACGTACGAATGCACGTCAATAAGCGTCTCATTTGTTATTTGCTGTGTCTGAAAAGTGCGCGCTTCTAGCAAACGGAGACTGCAATGATTTCAGTTACCTTTGTGCACCCGGTAACTACAGCAGAATCGTTCCAGGTGAAGCCCGAGGCGAGACAAGGCGTACGATTCTCCCCTTCTCGCCACCGCGAGATAAGGGCGCGTGAGGAAGCGTCGCTCTCCTTCTCTAAGCCGGGGCTAAGTGCGCGTGGGAGATAAAGCGGGCGCCGCCACGCGATGTGCCGACGCGCGCTCATTGCGCCATCTTGCTGGTAATGCTGAAAATACAATTCCCCCCGAGACGCTCGTGAGCAGCAGTAAGCGGTAGATATAAATAGCTTGCCGTTTTAATGGCGGAGGACGTGCTCCGGGGTGCTCAGTGATTAACGCCTCGCTTTCACGATGCAGAGTTCCCCCGTTCAGTCTGCGTGCCGGAGTGTTTGTTTTTTTTTCTATTTTTTTTCTTTCTTGCGCTTCCATATATATAGATAAGTATACTATATGATGCATGACATCGACGCCCACGTCGACACCAGCAGCACAATCCAGCCGAACTGTCCTGTCCATATAGTTGCCTTTACAATAATATATAAGAATATGTGGCTATCGCAATAATAATGTGTTTTTTACGTCCCAAAACCAAAATGTGAATAGAGTGACGCCATTGTGGAGAGCAATGGAAATCTTGACCATCTGGTGTTCTTTACTGTGCACTGACATCGCAGAGTACATGGGCCTCTACCATTTCGTCTCCATCTAATGCAACCGCCGCGGCCTGTATCGAACACGCACCTTTCGGCTCCACAGCCGAGCCCCCTAGCCACTGATCCATCGAGGCGAACGCGGTTACATTGCGTTTGTCAGTTGCTTCTTTTTCCTCCGTACATTTAGCTACTATATAGCATAATAAAAATTTTGTTCTATAGTTCGAGCTGCTTTTAGAAAAGATGCACTTAGTCTTCAGAAATACCCAGCGCAGTTGTTTCTTGATGTTATCTCTTATTTGTGGGCTCCCTGTGATTTTTGGAACCTGAACACTGCAATGTTTAACGCTAAAACCTTATCTAGTAAGGCAAGTTAATCTGTCTATTCGAGGAGCTAGAGGGTGTATATAGGATGTAATAGAGCTAAGTGATGTTAGGGACATATGAGGCCTATATAGTGCTACAGAATGGGCACGTCATTGCTATCGTAGCTTGACTGACAAAAGAGAACTGGGCGTGGGGTTCCTTATCTACATAAATGTAGCTGGCAACGTAGATAAATACCATAGCATTAATGAAAGGGTGGTAGGTGTCATACTTGAACTCAATAAGAGATACAAGATCAAGGTGGTACAGGTTTACGTGCCTACCATCCAGCCATGATGACGGGTCAGTTGAAAGCATCTATGAAGACGTGGAATCGGCAATGAATAAGGTAAAAATTAGTATGCTATGGGCGACATTAACGCCAAGGTAGGGAAGAAGCAGGCTGGAGATGAGGCAGTAGGAGATTATAGCATCGGTACGAGAAATGCCAGAGGGAATCTATAGTAGAATTCGCTGAACGCAATAATTTGCGGATCTTGAGTATCTTCTAGCGAAAACGAGGGAACCGTAAGTGGACATGTAGGAGCCCTAATGGTGAAAGTAGGAATGAAATAGACTTTATACTGAGTGCACACTAGGCATCGTTCAGGATGTGCAAGTGCTTGGCAAGATACGATGCAGTGACCATAGAATGGTACGGTCTCAAATTTGTCTAGAACTGAAGAAGGAACGAGAGAACTGTTACGCAAGAAGCCAATAATGAGCTAGCACTAAGAGGGAAAGTACAGGAATTCAGAGTCTCGCTTCAGATCAGGTACTCAGCTCTTATTGAGGAAACCAGCCTTAGCGTCGAAGCAATGAATGATAATTTGACGAGAATCATTACGGAGTGTGCAGTGGAAGTTGGAGGTATACGGTAGTTAGACATGACACTAGCAAGCTGTCCCAGGAGACGAAGAACCTCATTAAGAAGCGTCATAGTATGGAAGCCTCAAACACAACAGAGAAAATAGAACTGGCGAAGTTTTCGAACTTGATTATAGGCGTAAGGTATTCGATGCAAGAATGCATAACGTAGAGAGAATCGAACATGCTCTGAAGAACGGAAGAAGTGACAAAGCGGTGAAGAGGAACTTGGGATAGGCAAAAACCTATTGCCCAAGGGACAAGGAAGGCAAAGTACTACCAATGTGAATAAGACATACAAAATAGCCGAGGAGTTTTACGGAGATCTGTACAGTAGCCGGGACAACCCCGATCATTATATAGTAATAGCAGTAACCCAGATGGCATCCCACCAGTAATGATAGAAGTCAGAAAAGCTTTGTAGAGCATGCAAAGAGGCAAAGCTGCTGGTAAGGATCAGGTAACATCAGATCTGCTGAAAGAGGAGGACTGATTGCGTTAGAAAACGAGCCACCCTGTTTACGAAGTGTCTCCTGACGGGAAGAGTACCAGAATATTAGAAGAATGCTAACATCATCTTAATAGATAAGAAAGGAGATGAGAAAGGCTTCAAGAATTACAGGCCAATCAGCTTGCTCTCCATCGTATACAAGCTATTTACAAAGGTAAATACTAACAGAATTAAGACAACATTAGAATTCAATAAACAAAAGAACAAGCAGGATTTCGAACAAGCTACTTCTCAATCGACCACATTCATACTACCAATCAGGTAATAGAGAAGTGCTCAGAATACAGCCAACCACTATACATAGCCTTCATAGGTTACGAGAGGCGTTTGATTCAGTAGAATATCAGCAGTCATGCAGAAATTGCGAACTCCCGCGAAACCAGCTCGACGAAGCATATATAAACATCCTGGAAGAAATCTGCAGGGATCAACTGCCACCATACTGTTCCATAAAGAAGCAACAAAATACCAAACAAGAAGGCCGTAAGGTAGGGAGGATACAATCTCCCCAATGCTAGAATGGGAACGGGCTTAGAATGGAAGAGTTAGGGATAAAAGTTGATGGAGACTCCCTAGTAACCTACGCTTGATTTGATTTGATTTGATTTGTGGGGTTTAACGTCCCAAAACCACGATATGATTATGATAGACGCCGTAGTGGAGGGCTCCGGAAATTTTGACCACCTGGGGTTCTTTAACGTGCACCCAAATCTGAGCACACGGGCCTACAACATTTCCGCCTCCATCGGAAATGCAGCCGCCGCAGCCGGGATTTGAACCGCGCCCTGCGGGTCAGCAGCCGAGTACCTTAGCCACTAGACCACCGCGGCGGGGCTAACCTACGCTTCGCCAACTACATTGCATTGCTGAGTAACTCGGGGACGAAATGCAACTCATGATTTCGGAGTTAGACTAGGAGAGTAGAAAGGTAGGTCTTCAAGTTAATCTGCAGAACACGAAAGTATGTACACAACCTGGGAAGATAACAGCATTTCGATATAGGTAATAGTGCACTTGAAGTTTGTAAAGACTACGTCTACTTAGACAGGTAATACCGCGGAGCCTAACCACGAAATTGAAGTAACTAGAAGAATAAGAATGGGGTGGTACCATTTGGCAAGCACTCTCAATCATGACTAGTAGATTGCCACTATCCCCCAAGAGGAGGGTATATAACACTGCATCTTGCCGGTACTTAGCTATGGAGCAGAAACCTTACAAAGGGTTAAGCTTAAATTGAGAACGACGCAGCGAGCGTGATGGAAAGTTAAATGGTAGGTGTAACCTTAAGAGACACGATGAGAGCAGAGTGTATTAGGGAACAAACGGGATTAAGAATTTATAGTTTAAATCAAGAAGAGGAAATGGACATGGACCGGGCATGTAGCGCGTAGTAGGTAACCACTGGTCATCAAGGGTAAGGACTGGATTCCCAGAAAGGCAAGCGGGGTTCGGGGAGACAGAAAGTTAGGGGGCCAGATGAGATTAAAAATTTGGCTTTAAAGAGGCAATAGCAAGCACTGGACAGAGTTGACTGGCGGAACACGGGAGAGACTTTTTTCCTGCAGTGGACAGTCAGGCTAATGATGAAGATCATCTTTAAAACAAAACACGCGAGTTAAATAAAAGTCAAAATGTTGGTACTCTCTGAAATGTAGCATTCTGAAGGGCGTTTCAAAGAAGCTACACCTACTGGTTGGCCTAAAACAAAACACATCAGAGTGTCCCTCAATTGCTATTCAGCACCGGATGATCGCTCCTCATCGTCACCACGCTATCTCTTGCATTTTCACAATGCAAATCCTCGTTTAAATACCAGGATTATACTAGCCCAATGGCTATTTTTTATGTGCTATATATAACGAACTAGCATGGTGGCTTCATTGCTTTCATTCTTTGCATACGCAAGTTAAGAATGAAAAGACAAAAGCACATAGCATCGCCATTCTTTATTCTATCAAAGGGGTTCTTCAAACACAGAACTGAATGAATGAATGAATGAATGAATGAATCTTTCACTTTGGGACTGGTTATGGCTAGATTATGATGATTTCATGCTAAGCAGTTAGTAATAAAAAAAGGAAGAAAGGATGTCGCATAAAAATGCTCATATGAAAGAAGATGGAACCATGCAATACTGTATTTCCCATGTTACTTCTGTTTTTTTCACTCAAACAGAGCGACCTAGAAAACCCTTCCACCTCACTACTCAAGCACTGTTGTCATCCGTGCAATATTTT
>NW_023612673.1:0-83655 GCF_013339725.1 Rhipicephalus microplus | reverse complement strand
TTGGTATTACGTTACGCCAATGGATGACAAACGTATGTGACTGGTGCAAACACGATAGTCATCCGATGCTTGTCATGTGAGAAATAACTACATGCCACAGTCAAGGCACCAACACATTTCGACGTGACGCGTCGCACGTGCTCACAGGCGTTCATTCCGTCGCGTCACGCAGGCGTTGCCATGCCAGGCGCCGGTCCTGCCACATACTCGAAGACACACGCCGCGCTGCGGTGCTTTAAAGAATGCACGTTTCAGCGCGTCCGGCGTTGCTCCGTCAGGAAAAGAGGGAGACGCAGTGCTGTCTCGGTAACGCATCGGCGCGAAACGCAGCATGTCGCATTTGGCGCTGATAGACGCTGGTCGCGCCGGGCGTCAGACTATAAAGTGCTCGTATTTTCCTAACGTAGCGTCGTTATGCCAATGTGCGCACGCGTCAACGCTACATTGGAGTATATGGGCCCTTCAGGATGCGGTCGTGGTCATTCTGCTAACTCCGCATATAGCAAGTGTTACGTGGCGTCAATGACCGACGAAACGTATGACTGGTGCAAACATGATAATCCTGACACTCCTGTCATGTAAGAACATGAGAACATACCACCCATAGCGTGTTCACTGCCGTTTCGCTAGCTTCACATATAAATTCAGTATCACGTGACGTGCATGAATGATGAAGGTAAACGACACATATAAACATAATAAATATAACATGGAAGTCATGTACGGCATCATTTACTTCCACTTCATGACGATGTCCTGTTTTTAAAGTGACATATCAACATTTCCAATTCGTGCTTCGCATAGAATTGATTCCCACTGTACGTGGGATCTGCCAATTTTTTTCTCTCTCCCTCTCTTATCCAGTCTCATACAATATGTGGTTAAGTGAGAGTGTTATCTTATTAATTGTACAAAGTGTATTAGTGCGAATAGGTGTGTTCGCATTTTCAGTCGTTCAAAAATGGGGAAGGTTGATATTGACTCACTACGCCACTGCTAAAGAAAACACTAAGCAGGGAGATGGTTTAAACTCCAACCAAAGATTTGAACATTTGAAAAAAGATTTGAAGATTTGGAGTCTCAAAACCGACTTGGTTCCATAGTGGTGACTGCAGAGACTACGTAGCAGCGGCGTCTCCAAAGTACTCGTGAGGTGGATAATCACCGTCTCTCTCTCTCGTTTTGCCATGGAACGCAGTCAATGTGTATACACTAGGAGAAGGGTTACAAGAGAGCGGTTGATGTTATGGGCTGTCCTGTGTATGTGCCACGACTCGAGTAACAACCTTCTCTCTAGTTTGGCTCCATTTCAAGGATGACCATCGCTTCGAAATTCATGCGGTGATCCGACGTCTCAGCATATTCGGTGACTGCGCTGCGCTCTTTGTAGAACTTTCGCACATCGTTGGCGTGTTGCCGTAGGTTTTTCCTCTCGCCGATATACGAAGGGGGCACTCGGCACACGGAATTTTGCAAACGGCACCGGGAGTCCTGTGCAGTTTGGGCTGGTCTTTCTGCGGTGGGGGGGGGGGGGGGGGAGGAGGTGGCTTAGCTTACACGAAGGCGTGCACGCGATGCAAACCCCTTCCTTATTGAAGATCCGCGCCAACATCTCGCTGGTTCGCTGAACGTATGAAGCGGTACGCGTTTCGGGGGGCTGCCAATTATGGTTAATTAGGGTTTTCTTATCCTCTGTTGCTCTGCGCTGCGGGTGGGGTCTCGAATGAAGTTTTTGGGCATCCGTTTTTCTGAGGTCCACAATTACGTGAGCCTCTTCTTTCTTTTGCTCTGTGTCGTTGGAGGATAAGTTCTAAGCTCTTTAGACTAGCGTGGTCACAACCGAAGCCTTGTGGCAGGCGAGTGAGAAAAATCAAAATGAAGGTAGCGGCCAGTGTGCGTTGGCTTCCTTTGAATGGAGAACTCCAGGCCGTTGCGCTTCCTTGCCACGTGGGCGTCGAGAAAGGGCAGGCAGTGGTCGCTCTAACACTCGGTCGTGAATTGTATGGCTGGGTGCACGGAATTTAGGTGTTGTCTGAAGTTTTCAAATTCAGCCGTCTTAATTACGCAAAAGCAATCGTCCAATATAACGCAGAAAAAGCTTAGGCCGCAGCGAGAAGGAGCTGAGTGCTTTCTCTTCTATGTTAACTCCGTGTCAGGTTTGCCATCGAGACGGAGATGGAAGCTTCCACCGTAGTTTCACTGTTTTGCCTGAAATATTTCTTTTGTAGGAGAAGTACATGCTGGACGTGCTGATACGTCAGATCCCCGATAAATTTCGAAGCGACGGCCATCCTTGAAAGCGAGCCGAACTGGAGGAGAAGGTTATTACTCGAGTCGTGGCACATACAGAAGGCAGTCCATAACATCAACCGCTCCCTCGGAACCATTCTCCTAGTGTATACACATTCACTGCGTTCCATGACAAAACGAGAGAGAGAGATGGTGATTATCCGCCCCACGAGTGCTTTGAAGACACCGCTGCTACGTAGTCTCCGCAGTCACCCCTAAGGAAGGAACCAAGTCGGCTTTGAAACGTCGGGTTTCTTCAAATCTTTTGGTTGGAGTCTAAATCATCTCCCAGTTTCATACCCAACGAGACAGATTTCTGTCGAATGTTTTCATTCAAAACACTAAGCATTACTTTTGAACTCTTTGCAGAAGTGCGACCTCAGGGCACGCAGAAAGCAAACAAACAAACAAATTAGAGATTAGTAGTAGACGAACACATATTCGCAAAGTACATTTACATGCTCAAATTTACACAGAAAACGTTATAAGTGCAACCTTTCGTTAGAACTTTAAATGCACAGCAAATTTACAAAGAAGCGTGACATGACAAGATTGGTAAAAAGTATAAAAAACGAGGCGTACTAAAAATACATCTAGTCCCAGTCTCTTTGAGAGAAAATGGTGTTTAGTGTTTCAAAGCAATTTAATATAAATAAATATGACTGGTGATGTGACATTACAAGCCCAAGCTTTGTACTATTTTACTCGTGGCAGTGCATTCCTTTGTAATTATTATACATGTCACGAGAACTTTGTTGTGCTAACTGAAATATTTGATGTATATCGTTTAGATATTTATGTTCACTGCAAACTGCATCTGAAGTTGAAAGCTTTTTTGCTGCCAAAAAGTTGCGGAACCAGTCACGTTCCTTATTTGATCTGATCTGGCAAATGCAGCTTGTTAATATAAATGTGTTCCTGTCAATATTCTTATGCGTAATTTAGACGAATGTAGTCTCTACAGTTCTAATATCAACGCATTTACAATCCAGTTGGTAGTAAGAATACTTAACTATGTCAGAGTGACACGTTATGTTGTAGAAAGCCACCTAATCATGTCACTTACAAATCATAAAACTCAACCCCAAGCAGTGCAACATTTATGGCTTTCCTGAGCCGCCATCACGCTGGCCAATTAAGCAAAATCTATTACATTACAGGAGTTTCATGACCTAGTACTTCCTTGCACTAACTGCTGCAAATCTATTTCATCCTTTGCACAACTGATTAACAGGCACTGGTTCAGAGGGGCTGGCTATGTAACTAAAGCGGTGAGAAGGTCCTTCTTATTACTTAAGATTTATTTTTTGCATAATGCCCAATTTCCCCGTCCGCGTGTTTAATGGAGGGGGAAATTGATATTACCCACCTGATGACTAACTTTATTCCGACATGTCAACAACGTCGCTCACGCACGAGTGTGCAGGGAACCAGTATAGAGGGTTCCAGCCTCGGCAATACGCGCTAATGTGTCGCCTTATTGTCAATGTCAAGCTCTGGCTTACTTCTAGATATGCAAAGATATATGGCATATCCATGAGTGGAGTCACTCAGAGTGACTACTAATTACTGGGAGATGGCATGTGGTCTCCAGAGCTCAAGGTTGTTGCTGATCGCTCCAGCAGCTTTCCACTCTCTAGCAAATGTCTATTACAATCGCAACGTTGCTTATGATGCTACCCAAGGGAAGCCATGCGGCTCACTTTAACAAACGCCTACATCGATTCCAGCGTATATTGAAGCCGCAGCTGCTGGGATAGCAAGTCACATCTGAACTAAGCTTCGGCGTACAAAGCAAGGATACCACAGTGCACCTTTATTGTTATTTTGACGAAATCACTATGTAAAGTACAGTAGGGTCAGGTAAACTGAGACGCGGGGCAAAACGCGACACTTTGATTTTGCTGGCCTCTTTAGCTAATACATACTTTTTTTTTCTTTTCAAGCGATAAGTGCTGGGCGTTGTCTACCTTTCCTCGTGTAAAATTTGATGATTGCACACAGCGTTCATGCGGTAAAATCACGTGGCTGGCGTCAATGTGTGCGTGGCTTGTGAAAAAAGGGCGAAATTCTGCTCTGCCAATCTGGCAGCTCACTGATGTTTTGAATAATATTTTGTTTTTGTTTTTCGCTATTTAGACAAAGACCTGTTGTGTGTCATATTTGAGTTAACAGATAAAGTGACAGGAAAAAATTTTCCAAGAAGCGGTACGGCGACCTATTCTTCCTGCACTTCTATCCCACTTACAGCACTTAGTTTATTTATTCGCTAATGCCACGTTTAGAGTTTTCAGCCCCACACAGTTCTTCAAGATTGTCGAATTGCGAAGACACCGTGGTCTTCAACCATCCCAGCTACGCAAACTCGCCAACCACCGACTACGTGAGTGAAACTACCGCGTAAGAACCGAATCGCCCGCGCATTATGGGCACGCGCCGTCAGCGAAGACTCGAAATTGCGTTCGAGGTATGTGACCAAAGCTCCGGCTTTTGGTGGCTATGTATATACTCTGTAATTAGACCACCGAATGCGCCTTAATTCAAGCCGTTTGCTAGACGAGCGCTTCCATCTGCCTCGTGAGTTTTCTAGAGGGCACTCGACAGCGATCTTAGAGCGTCATTCCATCTCGCCTGCCATCCACAGTATTTAAGCCCTACGTTATTCACCTCTGCTAAGTTCTTTCTAATTTCGCCGCCACTTTTCATAACATATTCACTTTCTTTCCGGGCACGTGGCTGACCTTACCAACTTATTGATAAAAATTGAAAAAGCCTTTCCTAAACCCAATCAGTATTTATATCCACTTTAACATTCATGATTGTACATTTCATAGCGCGTCACGCAACATGCTGACCGAACGCCATCGTTGGGCGCCTCCAAAGCGTATGCATTTCTATTACCTTAAGCACTAGTTCATCTCCCTGAAAGCAATGTCAAAGCTCCTTTTATCGTTGGAATGTGGTGTAACTATTCATCGACGGTTTGCAGAACTTCCTCTGCATCTGCGTCTAAGTGCCCCTTACAGTAGTCAGCATGAAGCAAAGAGGGAAATACAGTCACATAACTTTAGTTGAAGTTTTCCAGCTAGCCTACGGCCATTAAAAGGCGGCTTTTATGAAAATGGGCGGAGTTTATAAATACTTAATTTTCTTTACGATTCACAAGTGTTTCTTTAGTGACACCCGTATTAGGAGGCAGACATTGTAATTGAAGTTATCAGTAGCTCACCCTGAGTAACTCTAGAAGGTCAATTGCCGTTGGTATTCTGCTTATTAATATATTGCATTCAGATCAATAATTATCACAACTCGCATCATTTTTCTTCTTTCCCGATGCCGAAATTTCGACAACAACGTTCGATATAAGATATGTGTATAATACGGTCCTCTACAAACCCTTATCAGCCGTAGCCAGCAGTTCAGTCTTTCGGAAAGCATGCGACAGCAGTGTGTAGTTTAGAAATTTGAGGCCCGTGTGCTCACATTTGGGCGCACGTTAAAGAACACCAGGTGGTCGAAATTTCCGGAGACCTCCACTACGCCATCTCTCATAATCATATGCAACCTTAAACCCAACATCTTGAATTAAATAAATATTTTAGAGATTTAAACGTTCGTAATAAACGAACCCCTTGAACATCAACGGCCGCTTGCAACGCACGCATGCCTATGCTTACGATATCCCTGTTAGTTATTTACCAATGACAATCTGAAAAAGAATAACTATTAAGATAGAATTTGTATTTGTATGTGGCTTTTATTATTGACCAAATGAATACCCCAACAGCACAATAACTTTCCCACGCTGGACAATATATACGGCAATGGCAATGCTGTGCTTCGTTTCCGTGCACCTGATTTTTAGGAGTTCAAAGTTTTCCGTAGTTAAACGAGTATCCTGAAAGTTTTATTACTCTGAGATGTTCGATATCTGGGAAAGTTCTTCACTTCTATCACAAGGCGTTATTGTGTGCACTGCTTCCTCGATAAACAGTTTTTGCACCCAGAAAGAAAGAGACTGACCGGTTTATGTATAGAAAGGCAGGCCTAAGCCTGCCTAAGCGATAGCATGCTCTATAGCCTATTACTCGTACACCGGGCGAGAGCAGAGGGTAGCAAAAAAGAGTAATAGACGATGCCTGTAAGATACAGAAGTGAATATATACAATTCTTACTAGCTGAGAAAATTGTTGTAGCTGCGCGTATAGTCCAGTTGCTTTTCAAAAGGCTATAACTGCTGTTATGACAACAGTTGCACTGTTGGTGTCAGGCGAAGGACCCAACACGGTCTCATCAGTCAATCGCCTACTGCGAAATCGTTCAGTAGAAGAAGTCAGTGTTTATCGTACACGTGCGTATGTCAGGCAATCACAAAATATGTGTCCCAGTGTTTCTAGCACATCACAGTGTTCACAATTGGGACCACTGTCACTACGGTCGATGATATGTGCGTAACGTCTTGTGTTCGCCCCGCCAAAACGAATGCGGTGGATTGTACTTGAGATGTGTCGGTTCAGTATAGGGGGCAATGGGAATCTCATTTTCTCGTCCCATTTGTGAAGTCACCGGTGTAGTTGTCCCAGTTCGGTCCAGTGTTCGAGTGTGTAGTTGCGCATCACGCAGCGAAGCAGGACGTTCGTGTCGGCTCATGAAAACAAAATGCGTACTTCAGGGGCCCTGTTTTTACACCCACATGAGCCAATAAGAATATCTGTAAAAAAAGTCATTCTTCATGCCTTCTGTAAGGAATGTCTAGTGATTATACTATGTGTGTGTTTTTTGTCCTTTTTTATGACAAATACTAAGTAATATGAATAGAAGCGCTAAACTGAGCGGCTGTGTGGCAGAGCATTCATAACAAAAGCTATTTGGATTCATGTTTCTTGCTCACGAAACCCCACGCCACAAGATTTTACTGTAGCTTACTTCTATCCGAGCTTAATGGAAATAAATATCAATATCGCACAATTTAAGAGCTACACCTCACTAGTTCACTGCATTTCAATGTCATCAGTGACGTTCAAGTTTCCTGTTCAGATCAAAAAAAGAAGGAGTCTACATTGAAAAGGGCTGGATGTGATGTGAATATATTACGTTTTTTTTTTTTGTAGTCTGTTGCTAGATGAACTGGGTCTTGGCTCTACTTTCCCAGCAATACACTGACTTTCAGTGTGCTGCTTACGCTAGCGAGAAAATGTAATCTAACGACAATTTCTTATGCACAGCATTCTCACACGCCACATATACTTGCTCACTCCCGCTACGTTTCACGTTGAAAACACCAGGAAATGGTGCGTAGAAAGGCGGAAGAAAAAACAGTTCAGTCGAGAAGTGTGTTAGTGTTACGCCGCATAAGCTCCACTGAAAGAAGTAAAGAGGAATAAAATAGGAAAAAGAAGGCGGCATAACACTCAACGGTATTGTGAGCGCAATTTGAACATTAATACTAGTACAGCTCTTCGAACGAAGTCAACGGTGACAAATTACGCTTCTCTACTGAAAGCAAAGAGATGAAAAGGCGACATTGACATGGAGTGGTGTTAAAGCTTAAGACCAGTGTGTGGTTACATCGTCTTCACACTTTCCTTCAGTAAATGCTCTTTTCTAAAGTGGCATAGGCTGAGTAGTGAGACCATCCACCCTACCGTAAACGCGGAGCTTGTTCTTGCGGAAACTGCCAAGTTGAGCTGTGCTTTGACGGCGCTGTCGTGCATCCAAAGAGTTACAGGGCCGGCCGTCTATTACCACGCCTTCATTTTATTATCTGTGTGTGGTTTTCTCTCCTCTATACTCTCCGCATCTTTGCTAGATAATGAGGCGTGCTTCTCTCAAAGAAAAGAAGTGGCTCTAGAATAGATAGCAGGCGCTGTTTTGTGTTTGGAAAAAGTGGGGAACAATTTGGACTACCAGGTACTTTACTACAAGAGAGCTGAAAGCCGTCCCGTCGCGTGTGAAAGAGAGAAGACGTCCGGATAAGGAACAGTGGCTTTTGAAGAAGCAAGGCTGTAGAAAACGGTGCTATCTTTCAACACAACACCGACAAACTACCGAGTCTATAAAGCAGCGAAAATATTAGCGTTACCATCAAAACAGGCCCTAAGTATTATTTTCAAAGGAAGAGTAGTGTGATCTTTTCAGCAAATTTGTTTCTTTGAGTAAACAGGGAAGAGACAACGGTGTAAAGCGATAATATTTTATATAACCAAAGTATAAAACAAGCAAATCAACAGAGTCATTTAAATGCAAACATTAGTGGTACACCTTCGGTTCATTCAAACACCACTTTGAAATCAAATCCAGCGCACATAAATGCCACAAATTGAAAAAAATCATCATACGTAATAACAGCGCTACTGGTGTTCAGTTCCAATTGAGTAACTGCAAGCACACAAAATAAATCGGAAGGAAGCGCTTCGCTAGCATCAAGGTAAGATTTTATGGACAGAAACATGGAACAGAAACAAAATCGTGGAGCCAGTAATTCGTGAACTTATTTTAGGCTGTTGTGATGGCAATAAATTTTATTATCCTGTACTCTATGGTCCACAGTTAGTAGGAACACGTGATTTTGTGGCCGGCGGGTCACGTGGTGTAAACTGGCGGCGAGATCTGGAAGCGTGGCGCATGTGCATAGAATCGTAAGCACAGCGTACCCAGTTTCGTCTGCTATTTCTGTGCCTGCGCACATGAAAGTGTTGGAAAGCACATCCGTATTTTCACGATGCAATTTATCTAGCTGTCACTGTTTTGCTGCTCCAAGGATTTTCATCGCACACAAAAAATGTATGGTTTTATTTGTTGGTGCAGTTTTTCGCAAAACTATAACCGTCAAGTCCGTCTTACTTTTCACAGGCTGCTGGCTGAGACTGGCCGCTTTTGAAAACAGATTACGCTATCGAAGTCTAAAGCATGAAACATTCTAAGCGCGCTTTTGCGACCATAAAATATAGGCTTGTTAATGTGGGCTGCCCCGTAGATACCGTTTAATTTATAGCGCGAAAACAAAAAGCGCGAAGGGTCAAAGCCGGCTTGCGCACGCCGAGTGCATGGGCAGAGCAGTAGCAGACGACGCGGGACGCGCACCTCCTTCATGAACTGATGCGCATGCGCCGAATTTAAGAATCATGGCCGCAGTTATTGTTCCGCAGACCACCGGCCACACACTCGCGTGTTCCTCCTAACATCCCTCAGCGCGATACAATATTTACCGACTCCCAACCCGCTGCACTGGCATACCACCGCGGTACACTTTGCCAAGCGGCACTAAAAATTCTAGCACCTGTTCAAATAGCTGTAGGCAAGCACATCCACTGGTTCGCGGGTCATGAAGAGATTAACGTTCAACCAGGGGTCCCCAACGGTAATGAGCTTGCCCATAACCTCGCGCGTAATCTTACGTGCCGCGTGGGGTCGCGGTCCCGCTCACTGGCCGGGGACACCAACACGCACCGGGAGCCACTCCTATCATATCAGGAAATTTGCTCGCACTATAAGGTATTTAGAACTATATAAAGCACTAAATAATGCACAACAATTAACGCTTCGACTGTTGCAAACGCACAGTTGCCCAGCCCCTATATCTGCAGCAAATACATCCCAGATATAAGGCCAGAATGCCCCAAATGCCAAAATCCAAGGTGCGATTTAAGTCACATGCTGTGGCGGTGTCCCGCGCTAAACGCTAGCTTCGGGTCCCCTGCCACCGAGGACGACTAGATCAACCTCTTCAGGAGCCCCGACGGGGCCCTTCAACACCAGGCTGTCCAAAAACCCCAAAAGGTGGCTGGCAAGCTCCGACTCCCAGTCCCCACATGGGCGGAGCCACCGGGCTGGCCCCCGTAAAGGGTGCCCAGTCCCCTTCAGGCCCTTTATTAAAGTTAATTCTCTCTCTCTCCCCCTAACAGTGCACCATACTGCACAGCATGTATTCTATAAGGACCTTTCTTACGAAACAACTAGCTCTTCTGATTCACAGATTTCGCATGAATCTTGGCCCTGGAAAACAAACTGACGCTGTATTTCTAGGCTGCGAAAACGCTTTTGAAAAGGTTTCTCAACGACAACGAACAGATTTAGTGGCGCGTCCGCAGCAGCCGTGCAGGCGCAGACACCCATTGCGAATGACTGGCAGGCAGTGTTCGTACAGCTGCTGCAGACGCGCAACTCAACTTGTCTATTTAGGGGTTTAAACCAACATGAAAGTTAGGGAGTTCCTGTATTCCCATGCTGTTGACAAGAGTTGCATGACCGTCGTCTCAGGATCCCTTACGAGGTAGCTGCTATGCCTCTTCGTGAACAAAAACAAAATCCCGAATAATTACAATACTACCATGCGAAGCAAAGTGTGAATGCCGATTTTTCAGTGAGTTTGTTTGGCGACGCGTTCGGTCTGTGCGCATGCGTCAAGGTGACACATCGTGGTTCGAGTAAGCATCTAGAATTTTCAGTTTTCGCGTCAACGTAACGTAGTAATTTGGTCCCACCATATTCCACCACCGTTGGCTGACGCTATCGCTGCACCAGGCTATAAAGGTCCCTTACAAGTACTCTAGAACATACCACACACACACAAGGTACACACTTCACGAAACTAATGCCTTTTACGAATGAACCTTTTTATAGCGGCACCCGTTCGTTCCTCGTCGTAGTACGTAACATGTCTTACGTTTTGACCTGCAAGGTGGTGCCGGTGGGAGATTTCTCCTGTGCGTTCTTGAACAATAAAAAATTCGCAGCGTGCGCGTTAACTAAAAGCCGAATTCTCCTGTCTCTCGTTCCCCATTAGAAGCCATTGGCATGTAAATTGAGTACTATCTGACAAGAAATGGTTGCTACGCCGTACTCGCTGGGCGTAACCTCCTTTGTTTTAGAAAGGATTAGCGAGCGTTGGGCCGCAGTGCCATGAATGCAGTGAAATAGTATATACCATGAACTCGAGGTGGGTAATGGTGGCAAGTAGACACGAAGCGCAAGCCGTAAGAAAGTGTGCGTGTGCCACCTCTCGTTTAGTACTTGGAATGTACGCTGGATGGCGGTGATTCCATATGCGGAATATATGATGAAAAGATGCGAGACAGTGGTACTTGGAGTGTTGAATAAATTGACGAATGCACACACAGACAGATTTATGGACGTACGCACGGATGGCTGCACGGACGGATGAACGCATGGACGGACGCAGGAGCGGATTCATGAACGAACGCAGGGACGGACGCAGGGACGGACGCACGGATGGACGTGCGGATGTACAAACAGACGCACGCATGAACGGGAGGATGGAGGGATGCTTCGCTGCAGTCTCCATCATTCACTCCGTGAATAAGCTGTGAAATCCACTAACGCCCTCTACTTTAGTATTCCCAAGGACATGTACACGCAATGGTATCTATTGTCACAAATCCCAAACTAGAAGTGGCTATACATACTACTGCTTCTACAGAGGAGGGAACGACTCATGGCCTAAGTAACTTCACGCCTAAAACACAAGAAGAAGCGTTACGAGCTTTCACACCGTCAAAGTCATAACCATTTTGTCAGCCCGAACTCAGCGAGCGAACCATTGCCTGCATAGCATTAAGCCTTGGCTGTCACCCGGAAAGCCAACGGACGCCTTACTAGCAGCACAGTCCATTCTATTACGTAATGCAGTAATATATGCTTTTCCTTATTCTCCTTTGTGCGCCTCTTATTTCTTCTGTAAGAACGCTTGGGCACTCCATTGCTCCCTATAACATGCTTTCGGCCGGCTATTTTTCTAATCACGTTGTGGTGGTAATGTACGCGGTGATGGAAATACAAACAAAACAAGGAGAGATTGCTTTGATGTATATCGATGTGCTCAGTATGTTCTTCATCGGAATGCTGTACAGAAACCACCAGATGAAATAAAAGAATTGCATCAGTGTCTTAGACAGGTTCTCGCGACGCATATTTCCGAGTTTGAAGGAGCCGTTGTGCGCAGGTCACGTAGTGAGAAATTTACTTCCCTACGCAGGACAAGACCTAGTGCTTGCACGGACGCCTACGACTTTTTTATGCTTGCTGCAACACACTTATTTACGCCATTCACTGCAATATTGTTATGACCGGCGAAACAATCGTGGTTAGGTTTGACGATGAGAAATATCATGTGTGCAAAGCTTACTTATGTACATCTACAGGAACTGTAAACACACATGTGCTACAGAAACATTTACTATTTCTTTATGGAGCCTCAACTTGATCAGCAGTAAAAGAAACAAGATTTCGGAACTCACGGGGTGTCGCGATATTCGGTTTGGACACAGGGCAGAAACATAATGCGATCTCGTGCAACATGCGTGGCAACACAAAAAACTACACTCACTTCTCAATAGAACAAAATTTTCAAAATGACTCATGTGATGAAATGTTTACATTTCTTCTCAAGACAAACAAAATCTTTATAGGTTAAAAAAAGGGGATGCGAAAAAACACAGTTCACTTAGTGATATGAAGTACGTAAAAGTCGTGATTGAAGGAAAAGTTCACGTATGATTAGAATTTTTCGTGAAGCGACATTTCACAGGATTCATTCAGTTATTTTGCCATATGCGAAGTTAATAGTACGGGAGGGACGTGCATGTATGCCTCGAAGGCCCTAATGACTTTCTGCAGCGGCGGAGCGAATGTCAGTCTGCTCTCGGTGGTGACGTTTTTACTCCGCTTCATCCAACACTTGCAGCTCTGCCTTACGAACTCGAACGTGATTTTGGAGTCTTCTATGTGCTCAGTATTGCATAAAAATGTTTTTGTGTGCTATAAATACAGGAACTACTGACACTCAAGCTCGTGCATAGCTCTCAGTCACGAATACCGGTCATAAGATGGCGCGCCCTTATACAATTTGTGAACCAAACTTATTGCATTGATAGCTCATTGTACAGAATGAACTGGCTGATACTATAGCGTGTCAGATTTGGGTACACGTTAAACCACCCCAGGTAGTCTAAATTTCCGGAGCCCTCCACTACGGCGTCTCTCATAATCATATGGTGGTTGTGGCACGTTAAACCCCACAAATCAATATTATTGCGTGTTTCGATTAGGATAAGGGTGCAAGCATGGCTTGTACGTGTTGTATATATGGCACGTTGCACTGATGCACGGACGCGTTTAATAGCAGTCAGCCAAGGCAGACTTTTGCTACTGCAATTAAGGCATTCATAGATGAACTCGCAAGTGCACTTCACCAATGAAGTCGTCAGCGAACAGACGTCGGCGCACTGTTCTGAGGCCACCTTTCAGCCACATTGCGGTTTTGGCAGACACGACACTGTGCTTCTCTTTTAGACATTCGCTTACGCTGCCTCACCCCTTCAATTTACACGCCACAATCCTCCGCTGTTCTGACGTTTTTCTCGCTATCACAGCCATGCATTGCGCCCAATTATCTTTGTTTGTTTTCTCCCATCTTTGACAATATCAACAGAACTAAACCCAAATGTAGCAATGTGGGCTTGTTGGTTGATCGTGAACTGCTTTGTATAATAGATTGGAAACATACAAGAACAGAGAAGCACTGGACAAGAACAGCTAAGTACGCTTGTGTTCGTCATGTACTTTTACTATGCCCCTGTTTGTTTCCGAGCCATGCTACAAGCTAGTTTGATAACAGAACGTTTGCTCAATTTCCGTGACGACGATGGCACGAAACGCATGAGTAAGCGATTGAGAGTTCAGATTTATAATGCTGTGAATTTGTCTTATTAGTGAAAGATTGTGAGCCAATGGAGTCGTTTCGAAGTTGTTGAGCCAGCTTTCTTTGTATGCAATATCAAAAACTAATGACGGCTAGTCACTGCAAACAGTCTGTTCAAGCGCGCGTCGCTCACGCTGTATGATGGGAAAATGTAGAATCGGTTCCATTGATATGAAGACGCGGCGGAGTCGACAAGTTTTCAGCACGTTCAACTATAGAACGGCTTCTCCGCTAGAAGCACGACAGGTGCCGTCATAACATGGAAAATTTGTAGCGCAGAGAAGCACACTTTCCAATTATAAAAATGTTTCGTACTCAATCACCGCTAAATTGGTTGACATGTGGGGTTTAATGACCCAAAACACCCATATGATAATGAGAGACGCCGCAGTGGAGGGCTCCGGAAATTTCAGCCACCTCGGTTTCTTTACCGTGCACCCAAATCTGAGCGCGCGGGTCTACAGCATTATCGCCTCCATCGAAACTGCACCTGCCACCACCGGGATTTGATCACGCGACCTGCAGGTCAGCAGGTGAGTACCTTAGCAACTAGGCCATCGCGGCGGGCCCGTTAAACCAGCAGTTAGTAGACGGAGACAAAAATGTACACAGGACTAGCGATGACTGGCAACTGCTTGTTTTATTGAAAGCGACATATATATACATTGAAACAGAAGTCTCGTGAAAGGGCCCACAAGGTTTTCAGGAGGCGACTGCATAGAAGTTTACGAGGTTTTCGTGAAGAAATACAAAGACGCAGCATGTATTACAGCGGTGTCGATAGATCTAACAGACAAGATACATATATAGTAGCTAACGTGGTTGCTTGGGCGAGTTGGTACGACATGATTCACATAAAAAATAGCGCCAATAACGAGAGACTAGAAAAAGAAGGAGACAGACAGCGGCACTGAACTTACAACAAGATTTATTTGCCAGAACCGCACAATATATACTTGGTCAGTATCTAACAAAAAAAGAACATGCTCATGGTGCGTTGTGAAGATGACTATGTGGTTGTTAGGTGGATTCTGTTTTGTTTGTTTTGTATTTTCTTTTTTTTTGTTAGATACTGACCAAGTATATATTGTGCGGTTCTGGCAAATAAATCTTGTTGTAAGTTCAGTGCCGCTATCTGTCTCCTTCTTTTTCTAGTCTCTCGTTATTGGCGCTGTTTTTTATGTGAATACATATATAATTCCTAAACTAATCCCTTATGACTACAATGTGCCACAGGACGCAGGCGCCGCTGCAAACTTGTTACCTTCTCCTTGCACAAGGTGTACGTTCGAATGTACGCGTGTGCCTCCTTCAATAAAGCAAACAGCCAGTGAGTGTGGGTTCTTTGTTTATTTTTGTTCGTCCCTACTTTGCACTGTTTTTCATTGTTGGTGAAATTGTCTATCAAGTGTCCGTCAACCTCACTATTAGCTAAGTGTACGAAGACATACAAGGGATGTTTATGGACATTGAAAAAGTTAAAAGTGTGTTCCAGAGATTTCGGCTTTGACCCTAGGCTTGTCAACAATTTATTAGATCGTGTGTAATGCTCTGCACAATCATCGAATTCCGTTAGAATTGCAACTGTATAAACAAACTCTTTTAACCTGTTTCCAAGACTTCGAATGGGTGGCGCGCTTTCGTTTCTATATACTTGTGTCAGAAGCCGCCGCAGTTCCTCCTGCGTAAACTATTGGTTCATCATTTAAATGGCTTGTGTATTCTTAAACGAAACAGTTGCCTTTATCTTCAACAATGGCTGCCTCTTTCAATGTCTTTAATCATGAGAAAATCCCATCATAATTTGCAGCTTGCTAACGACTATTAATCCACTTCCCTCTCTCCGTTATTTTGTCTTTTTTCCCGAGCCTGCGTTTCTTTCGGCTTTGAGGCTGAAAAATAGCAGATAATAACTTTGGCGTCCCGCCGCTTTACCAGTGATAAATGTAACCGCGCCGGAGGTTGGTCTTAGCTAGCAGAAACCGGCGGAAGGGCCGTGCAGGTGCACGTCCCTTCTCGTTATATTGCTACGTATGAGATGATAGAGGTTGCAGACAGCGGAGGAAACGTAGGGAAGGTTCTAGTGAAATGCCGACGCCACTTTATGACTGGTGGTGGCACTGGGCTTACGCAGTCACATCAATAATGCGCCACATGAGCCGCCCTTTAGGTGCTTACACCACTGAGTCTCATTTTCTTTAATTTTTTTCTGGAGCGTAGGACGTCTACTGGTCAGATCTTGACTAGAGCTAATGTATACGTACAAATCGTAGGACCAGTATGATTGCTACTGCTAGAAAGCTTGATACATGGGCATCACCCAGAGACAAGAACAAGAGGGCGGCGCTGACTGTGTGTATCGCAGTAATTTGTGCGCTTATGCCGTATTTGTGCGTACACTTGCGCAATACTGCCACGCCTCGATATCAATGCGTGGTGCGGACTCACTGTTAATGTGAATCGCCACATCGATATATGCAAAGGAAATTGGTCATGTGTACAAAAGTGAATAGTGTAAAAACTGAAATGAACAACGAGGGATGGAAATGTGAAATAAGGTTGTACCCAATTAAAACAGAGTCCTATCACTGTATGTATGTATGTATGTATGTATGTATGTATGTATGTATGTATGTATGTATGTATGTATGTATGTATGTATGTATGTATGTATGTATGTATGTATGTATGTATATAAATATGCATCCGCTAAGAAACCTTTGAAACGCCAAAATATACGGGTCACTAAGAAACGGCGTTGACAGTTGCAAAATCCTTGAATTAGGCGACGGCACAAACCCGCTTTAGCCCTTCTACAAGTTCATAAATACTTCTGGGAAATTCTCGACATGTACTCATGGTTAGTTATTCAGAAGATAATAAGAGGTGACGAAAACGGAGCTTTCCAAATTACCTCGTCACGCATTTATTTACGAACGTAATTCAATACGACTGGCTGCTTATTGTGATGATTCATGACATTGTCTAAGAATGTGGTCGATCCCTCTTTCTCGGATACGGTGTAACACAAAAATGAAATGTGTCTTTACACAGGCAGCTGAGCGTTTACTGTGCATTCTTTCGCCACAAGAGTGAAGTAATGGATGCTACAGCGACTAATTGTTATGTCAGGCGAAGATAGGCAAGCAGCTCCAAACATAGAGCATGCAGCTGAAGCAGAAGGCACGCAAGATTTGATGATACAAAGGAAAATCACGGACTAACAACTGTCACAGCTCCACATCTAAAGCACGTTGATCATACAGAAAGACGCACCAAATGAACGCGCAATTATACACAGAATGAACGCGAGCAACAGCCACAATTCTTACTTCATCGTGTATGAGCAGCGTGCTGCTTTCGAAAACGCGGCCTCGGCAGCGAGCGAAGTAACATTCGTGCTCTGCTGACTCACGAGATAAGAGCACGCGCACACCTTACCGTGAGTGGTTGTAATAAAGACGAAAAAGGTACCTAATTTCTGTCTGCCTCAGGGGCGACACGGCGCAGTGCCTTATAGGGGTGGGTGGAAGGAGGGATAAAAATAATAGAAGTAGATGAAGAAATAGAGAGGCAAGCGACGGAAAATAGAAGAGGTAGGAAAATGCGAATCTGGTCGAAGATGTGCAAGAGCGGGGCACCACAATGCGAGAGCTGCACGGCGTCAGGAGACCGCGGAAGGTGAACCAGTCGGCGGGAGCTAGGCTGTCGTCGGAGGTCGCGAGGGCATGACCGTCCAGCTTGAAATCCTCCAAGCGAATCCAACCCTACCGTTCAAGTGCACGCTGGACAAAAAGCCAGAGGATGCGATCTTTTCCCTTGCGTTTCGATCATGAGTAGCTTCTCATAATCAAAACGTGGTGAAGCTGTTGAGCTCTGGGGAGCATCGATCGGTAAATGGCGTACATTTATCGATTCCTGTTAGCAAAGAGAACGTGTGTTCCGTGGCCTAGTGATTTGCGCCGCGCGATGCGAAGCGAGGGGTCGATGCCCGTTGACGGGAGTTGTTCTTCCCGTTTTCTTCTTTGTGATGCTAGTACATATTTTAACAAAGTAATATGGGCAAAGAAAAAGTTGGCAGATTGCACGTACAGTAGGAATCGATCTTATGCGAAGCCCGAATGAGAAAGGTATATATGTCAATTTGGAGTAAGCAGGACGTTACGAGGTGGATGTAAATGATGTCTTACATGACTTCCATGACGTGATTACCATGTTTGGATGTGTCGTTTCTCTTCGTCATCTATTCACGTCACGTGGTACCAATTTTAGTATTTGTGGACCTAGCGAAACGGCCACGACCATGCTATGAGCGTGGTATGTTGTCTTGTTCTTACATGACCCGCGTGTCAGGATTATTAAGTTTACCCTAGTCATATACTCTCGTAATCCATTGACGTCACGTAACACCAAAGTTTGTATATGTGGAGCTAGCAAAATGGCCATGACTGCATCATGAAGGGCCCAATATACTCCAACTTAGCGTTAATGCGCGCGCACGCTTAGCATAGCGACGCTACGTTAGCAAAACGCGAGCACTGTATAGTCTGACGCCAGGTGCGACCAGCGTCGGTCAGCGCGGCCCAACGGCAACTGGTGCGAAATGCGACATGCTGCATTTCGCGCCGATGAGTTACCCAGACAACACTGCGTCTCGCTCTTGTCGTGACGGAAGGACGCTGGACGAGCTGAAACACGTATGCGTCAATGCAACGCAGCACAGTGCGCGCTTGCCAGTTTGCGGCAGGACCGGCGCCTGGCGTGGCAATGTTGGCGAACATAGAGTTTCCTAATATACACTAGAGGGAAGTCCAGCGCTAGTGTCTATTGGAGCTGCAACGCACGGCGCTTCAGCAAGCATGGGAATGATGGGTAGTACACAGATTTGTCTAATCCTCGTACTCTTGGCCTGCTTCTGGCTCCGCGTGTGTTCGTGCGGCTTGGAGCTGTTCTCTCACGAAACAAAAATCAACAATATTTCAGCGGTTGCACTTCACCGCTTTATTGTTTTTAGGCTTACCATTTTGAATCTAGTCACAAAGTTCTAAAGGGTTCGTTCTTAACTTCAAAACAAAACCGTAACCGGCAATAAACGAAGCCGCAAGTACGGTTCGCCCCCGCAAGTACGAAGACTAAGAATGTGTACACTACCCATCATTCCCATGGTGACTGATTGAGAGCCCTTATGTGCGCGCGTCTCCGTGTTTTAGGGCGGTAACAACTCCGATCATGGTTGCTTACAACTGGCTAAAACGGCCCCCATACTTGACGGGCCGCCATGTTGGTTCCGAGTGGTCGCTCATTTACATTGACGGCAGCGTGGGTTTCAACGAGACGAGGGTATTTTTCATATAGCAAGTGCCTAAAGCTGAAGGGTTGTTTTCTGAAGTTAGTTGTGGTTTGGTAGAACAGGAAAGACATGTTCGTGACTCGAGTTTGTATAAAATACTGTTAATACAGTTCGTTTCGCCCACTTGGTAGACCCACTGTATTGGCGGAGTGAGGTTATTTAGGAAGCCTATATTTGCGAGGGGGAGAACCTCGATGTCACAATGAATGGACTTCAATGTCTGCGCGCCATTCATGAACCGTATTCACCTTAGCACTGCAAATACCTCAAAGGCCTCTTTGTGCAAGGCTCGAAACTATGCTGTTTATATGATGAAACTCGTAACGACAGGGAGGCAGAACCAACAACCGGGTAGCTCGCAATGTTCTCTGTAAACCGAATAGCTGAGCTAGCCTCTTTCTCATATTCTAAACATTGCGTTTCTCCGTAATATAATTTCCTACAGCAAGTTTAGTTCCTGCAAACGAATCTGTACACTGACTGCTTAAAAACCTTACAAGCTGTAAGAATTGCCCGAAAAGTAGGGCTTTCAATCACTTTACACCGCCCTCCCCCTATGCCCACAAGCCTGTATACTAGGCTAGAGAAAATCAAGGGGGAGCAACGAGGGACAAATCAAGTTTTTCCAGGTCAGATTTTATTGCAAAGAGCATCCAAACGGCATCTGGCCTTGTGTCTTCAAACCATCCTGCCTCCTTTGTTGGAAGCTTGTGTCCTCGATGTGGGCCGAGAGTAAAGCAATGAGAAAAAAATCATACACGGCTCCGACCACATATACGGAGTTCATACACATTTTCTCTACAAGCGCTAAAGAAAAGCAGTGTTTGCGATATCAAATCATCTGTGTGTCAGGTTATGAAACAAAAGGACGACACAAATAACAATGCACCACATAGGGCATATTTGAGTTATGGGCTGACAACCGACTTGCTTAGTGCACATATACTGCTCCGTTCAAGACCGACAGATAGACAGAAGGATGGACGGACACGAACAGTAAATCTGTAGAATTCTATGTCATTAAAGAGGAGTCCCGTTTGCAAGTATTGAGCGAGTTTTGGTGTGGTTGTGCGTGTCATTGAAGCGAATAACGAACACCTCATGGCAAGCCACACCAAAAGTTAGTTGCATTGAAACTGTGCAAGACAAGCGCCTACAGGGAGCGCGTTCATCGACTCGTCTGTCTACCCCTCCAAATGCCCTTCCTCAGCAACCGAGGTAAAATTGCAGGAATGCCAACATCTGCTAGAAAAGGAAGAAGCGAACGGGAGCGTCTGTGGGTGGTTTACGGGCCTGGCGTTTTCCGCGACGAATGCAGTGACGGCTTCGGAAACCGACAAAGTGCAGATAGTGAATGCACGCAGGACCACACATTCGACTAGTCATATCATTCGATTGAGGAACTGCGCTTCGACTACAAGGATAAACAAGCATACTCAGCCACCTTCCGCTCACACGGTGTAGCTTAACGAAGCCTACTTCATTATTATACTGTGCACGCTGTCGTGCTTACTTTGCTCAAACTGCTTTTCGTTGCACGGCTAAGTCAGCCATTTCACGAAAAGTGCGGTGATATACTCAACCAACTCAAAATACAACGGGTACTCACCTCACAAACACGGCGAGAAGTAGTCGCCTCCAAGCAGTCTCACTTCACTTGTGTAGCCCAGTGTTTCCGTTGGCTAGAGCAAGTCGGGAAGCGGGAAGGTCTCCAGATGACTTTGCATTGTGGCACGCATTACCCTGGCATATAGGCTTTAAAGTTTTTTTATGTGTGGTTAGCACGAGGATGGTGTCGTAGCGGAACCTACGTCTATGGGGTAATCAAACGCAGCTCATACCGCAGCTTGCACACCCACGCCAACATGCAGCTGGTGCAGTGAGACGGAGCAGGAACGCCTGGCCACAAGAACCAACATGGCGCCTGTTGCCACGAAAACCGGGACTGGCCACATTGTGTTTTAGCGGGGGGGGGGGCGGCAAGTGGTGGGTCAAAGGCTGACACCACCCTAAAACACGGAGACGCGTGCACATGAAAGCTCCCTATTCCCGTCGGCTTCCACAAAGTGATGCGGTGAACTTTTCAAGGCTCAAGTCATATTTCTCGCGTCGTCAGTCGAATGTGGACCGACTTTTGATGCCATGACTACATATTTTTTTTTAAAATGCGAAGCATTTCTTAGCGAACTTTGGTGCTTTGAGTCTATCTATCTATCTATCTAGCCGCCTACGACTTTTAGCTCTCTTTACCGTTTCGATAATGGTATCGATACCAAACTTGGTGTGGCAAAACATGACATTATGAAGAACATATTTGACTAGTCAGAACATTAAAATCATGACATGCATGGCATAAATGTCATGATTGATGTCATGGTCTTGCAGATCTTGCGGTGGTTACATTCACATGGCATGTTGCAAAAGTGGTATGGTATGACATGATTGCATGGTGAACACAAGCGACAGACCTTTACATGAAAACCATGACATGCGCGCCTTGTAACAACATGACTACACGTCACGCTCATGATGCGCTCGCGGCCGTTCTGCTAGCATAACATATACCAAATTTGGTATTAAAGTACGTGAATGGATCACGAAGATATGTGGCTGGGGAAAACTTGATAATAGTGAGTTGCGTGCCATAGAACAACATGACTGCATGCCATGCTCATGATGTGCCGGTGGCCGTTTTAATAGGTTCGCTTACACCAAATTTGGTATTACGGGATGTGAATAAATGACAAAGGCATGATACTGGTGCAAACATGATAAACGTGAGATGCGTGTCATGTATCAAAGTGGCTACATGCTGCGCTCATGAGGCGCTCGCCGCTGTTTCGCTAGCTTCACATGTACCAAACTCTGTATTACGTGACGCGAACGAACGACATAGATAAATTACACACCCAAACATGATAATCACGACATGCGTGTCGAGTAACAACATGAGTATGACGTGACGTGGTGCGCGTGCTTGCCGGCGTTCATTTCGTCGCGTCACGCTTGCGTTGCCATGCCAGGCGCCAGTGCTAACATACACCTGCACGCGCACGCCGCACTGCGTTGCTTTGACGCATGTGCGTTTCAACGCATCCGGCGTCCCTCCGTCACGAAAGGAGGAAGACGCAGTGTTTTCTGTGTGACGCATCGGCGCGAAATGCAGCATGTCGCATTTCGCGCCGGTTGCCGTCTGGGCGCGCCGACAGACGCTGGTCGCGCCAGGCGTCCGACTATAGGGTGCTCGAATTTCGCTAACGTAGCGTCGCTGTGCCCAGCCTGCGTGTGCGTCAATGCTACATTGGTGTATATTGGGCCCTTCATGATGTGCTTGCGGCCGTTCTGCTAGCTCTGCATATACCCAATTCGGTGTTACGTTACGTCAATGGATGTCGTTATATATGACTTGTGCAAACAAAATATTCCTGACAAGCGTGTCATGTGAGAACATGACAACCTACCAAGCTCACAGTGGGCTCACGGCATTGTCGCTAGCTCAACATATACTAAATTTGGTATCACGTGACATGAATAGATGACGGAGGCAAACGACGCATCTAAACACAATAATCATGACATGGAAGTCATGTACGGCATCATTTACCTCCACCTCGTAACGTTGTGCTGATATTAAAGTGACGTATCAACATTTCTCATTCGTGCGTCGCATATGATCGATTGTCACTGTACGTGGGATCTGCCAATTTTTTTTTCAATACATTTTTTCTTTTTTGATATGTCTTCTGTCCTACCTCCTTTCTTTATTGAGTACTTTTGTGACAGCAGGCCTTTGCCTTACGACACAGTTGCTAGATTCTATAGTAGTGTATTTTCGTTTTTTATTTTTTAACGCTCATAACCAGCATCGAGACGATGCTTTACGAGGAGAGCGAATAATGTCACATGAAAACGGGTATGACTATCCACTACGGCAGGAACTGGCTTGAAAGTGGAGGCAGAAGAGATCGTTGCTTCCTAATCTGGTTCTGGACAAGACGTCAAATCTTGGCTGTCTCTGTTACTTCGCCCGTAGTGATATGTTTGCTCCTATTTGTGCGCCCATTGCCTCACCACATGCATTTCGACACCACATAAAAAGGTGTAAAACCAGGGCACAAATGAAACAAGCACTCAAAGGTCGACGAAGTGGTTTTCAGGGCCGCAGCCCTTTTCAGAGACAGTAAGAGCTTCGTAACGGCAGTTCTATACCATAGAGGCAAATACCTCATTAACGCCACCGTTAACACGACAAACGCCTAAACGGCATAGAAATTGGCTACACCATAGGATCTGACATATATTAAGGTTATCTGCATGAAAAGAGATTCGCAAATGAGTATTCGCAATTTTTCAACTGGGCACGCCTAGCAAGAGGTTTCGTGCATGCTGCAGTGACATCCTGTAACGCACGAAAGAGGTCAACTTGAATAACCGAAGGCACTTGGGTTAGCTGCTTTCCACGTTGGTGGAAGCCTCACTCACCGTGCATTACTGGAGGAAAAAAAATGGCAGCATATTCACGGAGTGAATGATGGAGACTGGGACAAAGCATTCGTCCATCCATTCGTTCTTGCTTCCGCCAGTCCATGCGTCCGTCTGTGTACCGCCCATGCGTCCATCCCCCCGTCCATGCATGCGTCTGTTTATGCGTCCGTCCCTGCGTTCGTCCATGCATCCGCCCCTGCGTCCGTTTATGCGTCCATCCATTCATCTGTCCGTGTGTCCGTTCGTCCATATATTCAACACTCCAAGTACCACCATCTCGCATCTTTTCATCATATACTGGATGGATGGATGGATATGGCTGTACCCTTTAGATCGCGCGGTGGCTAGCTTCACCAAGCCGTAATACTTAATGAACGAAAAACTAGAATTATTTTTTTTTCCTTTACCAAGTGAGCTTCAAGATTCGAACTTTGCAGTGAAGGGTTTAATTTTCACTCGTGCCTTGACTTTAGCCACCAGTCGGATAGCCTCCTTCTAGTTAATTCGACCCGCTTAAAGTCTATCTTGCCCTCCCTGTCCCTAAACCCCAGTGCTCTGGAAAACTCTGCGCCATTATCCTGAACTACAGGGTGAAGCCCTTTACAGAACATTATCAAGTGTTCGGCACTTTCCACTTCCTCACCACACGCACTGCATACCGTGTCGACCCCTTCATATTTGGCCCTATATGTCTTGGTTCGCAGTGCTCCCGTCCTGGCCTCAAACAGTAGAGAACTACCCCGAGGAGAGACGCCGCAGGCGCCGAACAGTGAGGAAGGAAAATATTGGCTCCCGCTCTCAGCATCTGTTTCCACCAGTTAATCAATGTGTCTCATTGAATGGATTACATTGATCGATGCATAACATCGAGGAGAACAAGGCTACATGAATTTTCTGTGGTGGGCGAACTTTCCGTCATTTTACGAGACTTTTTGGGCCGACGACGCCGTGCTTGAGGTAGACCTACGCCGAGCCGGGTCAACGCCACACGTACGCGCGCCAAATGGCGTTCATCGAGGGCGAATGGCTGCGCGTTCGACATGCAAGTAATGATGGACGTGGAGAGCATATCTTTCAATGAGTGTAGCGAAGAGTACGGGTGGTAAGCAGCAGTTTCCAAGCAAATGTCGACCAAGTCCGCTGTTAGTGGAGACTAAGGCGGTGCTGGGCCTAACACGGACGCGGCGTCTAGAACATTCGAGAAAGGCAATCAGGTCAAGACTAGAGTCACCAGGGCGTCCCGCATGCCCTACATGCCTTAGGATCATTTCAAGGTTATCCTATGACCACCAGGTGGCATCAATATCAGCAAGAATGGTTCCACCAAGGTAGACAAAGCCATCATAGAAGCTGCAGGGCTGGGCTTGGATCAGACAGCGTCAGACATCATCTGCCCGAACGTCAGTCAGAACATAATGGTGGCGAGTACACCGGAACGGGAAAATGCTGAGAGGTACGTGAGAATAAGATCAATAGACCTGGGTGGTTGCAATTATATCAACCCCATTGAGGCTGCACCAGACGATACGTGCAAAGGAGTGATAAGAAACAATGACATCGCCGACGGGCCGGCGGAGCTTGAGAGAAGTATTGTCAACCCAAGAAACCCCTTGGCGCTTGCGGCTAATAGAATTAAGAATACCGGCACGGTGATCATCGCCTTCGACGGTTACAAGGTTCCAAATTTCGTCAGGTATGGTCCGATCCTGGTGAAGTGTTCACTCTACAGGAAAAATATCGATATATATTATGCTTGTGGCCGACTGGGTCACAGAGCTGACGTGTGCCCCACCACGGAAGATACCGTGTGTAGAGGATGTGGCGATATAAACTTGATTAAGGAACACAGGTGTCAACCCAAATGTGAACTTTGGGTGGTCCACACCCCACGGCGTTCTAGGTGTGCAGACAGCGTTACACAATTCCATACGTTGTCAGGAGAAGAAGAAGTGAAACAGCAATGGCTGCAAACGCTGAAAAGGAACAGGTCGACAATACGTTGAATCTGCACTCATCCGAGCTGCACTCCACAGCATCAGCTCCAATGGACGGCTCGAAGCCAACAGCAGCATCTCGCAGCAGGTCCAGGTCTTGAAATTGCTCCCGATCCAGAGGAAGGAATGTATCTAAATCAAGAAGAAGGAATGCATCCAGGTCTAAATTCGTGGTGGCGTCTGGAAATCAGAGTCCATTGATCAACCCAGAATCCGAAGGAGGCATTTGTTCGACGTTGGCCGACAAAGTCAACGGATCGGCAATGACGGACAAAGCGCCAACTACCAGAGGACAATCTTCCGAGAACAGACGACTTGCCTGAGCCGATAGTGCGCGAACCGAACCGGAAAGTGTCATGCCTTGCGACCCACCCCCCGCAAAAAAGTAGGGAAATAGAGAGGCTCAAGAAAGAAAACGAAGAGCTAAGGTAAATTAACAAAAATATGCTTATAAAATTAGCAGCAATTAAAAAACTTTTAAATGAAACTAAGCAGGCCGAGAACAAAAATACGCAAAAGAAAACGTCAGTTCCCGCGCCTGTGGGTGACGGGGCCATGTCAGCCAAGCGCAGAGCCGTCAAAAGTAAGCTGAAGAATACTGAAACACACATTGAGGAAATGAAACAAACACTAGCCTCATTTGAAGATAAAATGAAAATGATCATGGACAGCGTCTCACAGTTGACGATGAGTGTGGGACAAATGCAGAGTACAATAAATGATCCTACGGAAGGGCTTAAGGCATTTAGCGAAAGAGTAAAAACTCTTGTAATGATGAGTATGTCCGGCAATGACAGAGTGCAGTGTGTACCATCGTTCCACACGGCCCCCATGATTCCCCAGGCATGGGATACGAACATCCAATATGGCCCACACTAAAAGAGAATTTCGAGTGTGGCAATAGATTTGCGGGGAGTACAGCAACAAACGTGCCACCCTCCAGCAGTATCTCAGATCACTACAACCTAAGCCGGATATAATAGCACTCCAAGAAACTGGGTACGGATACGTCACGATCCCTGAGTATAGAGCTATAGAGTGCGAAAAATATAGTAGAGGCTTATATGTGTTTGTAAATAGGCAGCTGACACACATCTCTCACGATCTAGGCATTCGAGACAAGAACTTAAGACTATCTCATGGTGTAGGTATTAGTGCCGGTCTCATACAAATATCAAAGATGCAACAGCTTATTTGTCCTCAACATTTACAGTAACCCAAAGCACTACAAGCAACAGTTCAAGATAATTTGCGAGAAAGCTACGAAACTTGCGGAAGCTAGGCCTCTAATCATATTAGGGGACTTCAACGCTTCTCATTAACTCTGGGGATATACTGCTACAAACCCCAAAGGCAGGAATCTATGAAATCATGCTGATGAGCAAGACCTGGTATTGATTACGGATAAAGGGTATCCCACAAGAATCGGTAATTCTGTCTGTAGAGACACCACACCCGACCTAACCTTTGTCAAGAACGTAGAGCATCCCATATGGACATATACCAGTCATAACTTCGGCCGGTGATTACTATGTTCTCGAGGTTAAGCTGGAGGTTAAGAAAGGCCGCACTCGAGAATTAGAGGTTTTTAATTGTGATGCCTTTCGCAGAACTAAAACGCAAAGCGACCCAAATGATGCCAAACCAAGCCTCAAATAGGGGTGCGAATCCATCAGGAATGATATCAAATCAGCCTCCAGAAAGCTTCTCACTGACGCTAACGTCGAGGCCATAGATTCTAAACGAGCCCACTTATTTGAAACAAAGCAGGCCATTACTAAAAAATGGTGGACTCAACGACTGAATTGTAAACTTAGGAAGAAAATAGCAGAACTGAATAAAGAAACGAACTGCTCTGCACCAACCTATGTAAGCAGCAGTGGGATGAATTTTGTGAAATGATTGATGGGCAGATCAGGAACGGCAAAGCATGGAACCTTATTAAGCACCTTCTAGACGAGCAAGGCACAAGGTCCAACCAGAGACACTGTCTTCCCCGGGCCATACACACAGCCCTTGAAAATCAAGACATTGAAACAGTTACTAAACTTTTATAATGACTGTCAGTTGGGCGTGTCGGTAGAGGTTCATGATGATACAAGCGCAAAAATACACACACTCAGAGAGGACACAGACAAGCGCTTACAAGCAACTGAAAATTTTATTTTGAAGTGAACACTTATAAATACATCACACGCATGTACGTCATTCCCGACTTCCCTTGTCATCATCAACAACGTGATATAACAAAATATGCACGCGCCCACAACCGAAAACAAAGACGTGTCAAGAACTAAGAAAAGAAAATGCGGAAAAAAACAAAAAATAAAATAAAACAGAAAAAAAACCAAAAAACAGAAACAGAAAAAAAAAACAGAAACGTAACACAGAGAAAAACACTGGGTTATGTGACATCCAAAAAAGCAAATTCGGCATCTGTTAGTAGAACTGACGCTTGGCACGCCAGTAAAGCATGGCAGCAAGTACGTTGAATGCAAAAAAGATGTTGTATGCGGAACTCCTTTCACATGTAGAAAAGAATACGTTGGTCAGACGGGTTGGTGCATAAATGTGCGCCTTCGTGAACATGAGAGTTCACTAAAGTGGGCCCCTTACCCCCACTTAGCGATGCACTGCAAGGAGCGCACCTGCCAACCGAAATTTCCCGACAAACGAATAATTGCGAAGCACAGCAAGCGAACGACGAGAGAAATAATGGAAGCGTATAGAATGAGGAAAGGAGGGGACAGTTGCGGCAGCCAAGCGTCAGTTCTACTAACAGATGCGGAATTTGCTTTTTTGGACGTCACATAAGCCACTCTTTTTCTCTGTGTTACGTTTTTTTGTTTTTTGTTTCTTTCATTTTTTTAACATTTTTTAACATTTTTTTGTTTTTTTTTACATTTTCTTTTTTTAGTTCTTGACACGTGTTTGTGTCCGGTTGTGGACGCGTGCATATTTTGTTATATCTCGTTGTTGATGATAACAGGGGAATTTGGGAATGACGTACATGCGTGTGATGTGTTTATTAGTGTTCGCTTTGAAATAAAATTTTCAGTTGCTAGTAAGCGCTTGTCTGTGTCCTCTCTGAGTGGGTGTATTTTTGCGCTTGTTTCTACATGAGTTACTGAACAACTCATAGAAATACCTACCATAGTAACTCATAGTAACTCATATTTACTAAACAACTCATAGAAATACCTACCAGTCGCTAAGGAGCCAGAACGATTTCCACGATCGGAATACCGGGGAGCCCCTCAGCCGGAGCTAGGTCGACCCTTTACTTTATCTGAAATCAGAAGGGTGTTGAGTGAGTTCAACAGAAAGTCTGCCCCTGGCCCAGATGGCGTCACCAACAAGTCACTGAGGAATCTCGACGGGCTCTCTATTGAATCACTGACTGATTTTATTAACAAAGCATGGAATTCGGGTGAAGTTCCAGATGAATGAAAAATTTCTCAAGTCATACTAATACTGAAACCGGGTAAACCTTCAGGTCTGGAGAACTTGTGACCAATATCGCTAACATCATATGTAGGAAAAGTTGCCGAGCATGCAATGCTCAACAGGCTTAAGGATTTCTTGGAGAACAACAACATATACACCTACAATATGTTAGGTTTCAAATCCTCACTATCTACTCAGGATGCTATGAAGCAGATTAAACACGACATTCTAGACAGATACTCTAGAGATACCACAGCCATCCTCGGACTAGACATGGAGAAAGCATTCGACAACAATAGGCACAAATACATTCTTTAAATGATAGAGGAAATTGGACTTGGATCGAAAATGTATAATTACATAAGATCTTTCTTGGGGGCACGTATGGCGAGGTTAAGGGTAGGAGACACCAACTCAGACGTGGTTCAACTCGGTGATTGTGGAACCCCTCAAGGCTCGGTGATCTCTCCCGTCCTCTTCAACCTGTGCATAATCGGCCTGTCCAGGAAACTGAGCAATATCAGCAACATTCACCACACCATCTATGATGATGATCTTACTATATGGTGTGCTGGTGGTAGTGAAGGACAGGTACAGGATGCACTCACAGAAGCGGCGCAGGCGGTGGAGGAATACTTGAAGCCCACTGGTCTCAGGTGCTCCCCACAAAAATCGGAGTTATTACTTTACAGAAAAGAGAAAAGCGGAAGACCTGAGGGCTGGAAGCCACTATCCGAAAGTGACATACATATATTGATCGAAAACGGGGTAAATATACCACGAGTCGACACGATGAGGGTACTGGGCTTTTTTATAGATTCAAGTGGCAGGAATCACATGGTGCACAAGAAAATTATCTTCAAGACAGAGAATGCACACCGGATGATCAGACGACTTGCAGGGAGACAAAAAGGCACGAAAGAGGACAATCTTATCAGGTTGATCAACTTTTTCGTGCTTTGTCATATTTCATATGCGGCTTCTATGTATACCTGGACACAAACCCAACTAAAGAAGCTGGACGCGGCGATCAAGAAAGTTATCAAGAGTGCACTGGGTCTCCCGCTTCGCACCAGCACTCAAAAATTGCTTAAGCGGTTTACAACACGACTAGAGAAATTACGGAGGCTCAAGAAGGGTCACAAATATCAAGACTCTCTACAACTTGCACGGGGAGATTGATCCTCAATAGAATCCTGATCAACCCTGTCATTGACCAGAAGACGTACACCATGATACCACAGGACTTTGCTGAGAGCATCATCGTTGCCCCGTTGCCAAGAAATATGCACCCATCCTTCAACGTCACCAGAAGGGTAGCCCGGGCCAAGGCTTTATTGAAAAAGTTGGATAAAGAAGACAGCGGGGCTTGCTTTGTCGACTCAGCCTCATATAAAGACCGAAATAAGTTCGCCGCGGTAGTAGTTGACCACCAGGGCAGGTGTACCAACTGTGTCATAGTTTACACTTCTAAACCGGAAGTCGCAAAACAGGTTGCTATTGCGTTGGCCCTGATAAATGATCGATACACCGAGATATACAGTGACTCAAAAGCGGCCATCAGAGCCTTCAGCAGGGGCAGGATCACACCACAAGCAGTTCGAAGTATTTTATTTCACTTCATTTCATTTTATTACCTTAAAAACCCCACTAGGGGGTGTTACATAAGGAGTGGATGTAGAGAAATTATACAAAAAAATGCTTACCCTTTATGTTAATTGCGAGACAGACAATGTGTTACATTTTGTAAAAATAAACTCGGGCAGGTAATGGCGGCAGTGCTGTGGGAAAGGTCGTTCCATTCAGATGATGCCCGTGGAAAGGAGGAGGCAGAAAATGTCTTGGTGTGGCTGCATGGACGGGTGACTTGTAGGGCATGACCGGTGCGATGAGATATGCGCGCTGGAGTGGTGATAAAGTCCGGCCGGTCACGTGAGCTGTAATAGAACTTATGGAACAGAGCTAGGGTGGCAATGCGACGACGAAGTGCAAGAGTTGATAGAGATGATTCTTCTTTCAATGACGACACACGGACATGATATGAATATGATGAATGAATAAATCGTACCACGCGGTTCTGCAGTGCCTCAAGTGAATTTGTTAAGTAAGTCTGAGGCGGGCTCCAAATGGCAGCCGCACGCTCAAGCTTTGGCCTGATAATAGATTTGTAGGCTAGAAGTTTCAGGTGTTTGGGAGCGTGGCGTGAATGACGTTTCAGAAATCCAAGTGATTTGTTAGCACCCGCTGTTATGTTAGTGACATGCGCACCCCACGTTAGATCATATGACAATGTTACACCTAAATACTTATAAGATTCGACTCTGTCCAAGCCAACATTACCGAGTGTGTAAAGAAAAGTTGAAGGGTTTTGACGACGTGAGAAAGATAATGATTTGCATTTAGTTGGGTTAAGTGTCATGAGCCAATGGTCACACCATGCTTGAATAGAGTTAAGATCATGTTGAAGTGCTTGCTGCTCAGATAGATTAGTATTAGTACGATAAATGATGCATTCATCGGCGAACATGCGAATGTGACATGAGACGTGCAAAGGTAAGTCGTTAATGTTTATTAGGAACAGTAGAGGACCTGACACCGAACCTTGGGAACACCGGACGAAACTGGAAGAGGGTTAGAAACACACTCATTAACAAAAACTGATTGGGAGCAATTCCTCAGAAATGCTGAAATCCAATTAAGAATGTTAGGGTTCATGTTTAAGCTAGAAAGTTTAAAAAGAAGGAGCTGATGAGACACTTTATCGAACGCTTTAGCGAAATCTAAAAAGATGGCATCAGTTTGCTGGTACCAGTCTAAGTTTAAGTGTAAATCATGAAGGAAGTTAGCTAGCTGAGTTTCACAGGATAGACCTTTGCGAAAACCGTGCTGTGAAGGACCAAAAAAATCATTGAGGTCTAGAAAGGTCATGATTTGTGAATAAATGACATGTTCGATGATTTTGCATAGTATACTTGTTAACGAGATTGCACGATAATTTAATAGTGACTGCTTACTGCCAGATTTATGGATGGGAACGACCTTTCCCACTTTGCAGTCATCGGGCAAGTGACCTGTTGAACGGGATTGAGAAAACAAAAGACACAAGAAAGCAGCCGAAATGTTCTTAGTATTAAGTAAAAACTTCGTATTAATTTCGTCAAAACCAGCTGATGATGTTACCTTGAGACGTTCTATGCACGATATTATGCCATCAATAGAAAATACTATGTCAGGCATTGGTAGTTCGCTGGTAATACACCGAGATCTTAGCACAATCAGAGGCATGGCATGGTCATTAGTAATTACACTTGCGAAGGCGGTATTAAATACGTCCGCACATTCTGTGTTACTTATAACATCATTGTTTTCATTAGCTAGTGTTATCGTGTGTTTTTGTTCTGGGTTAATCACCCGCCAAAATTGCTTAGGATTTTGTGTTAGCATACAAGAAAGGTCATTGTGATAAAACTCGTACTTAGCGTTTTGTATTGCCGTGAGGTATTCGGTTTCCGCTGAGTAGTACTTATCCCACAGAAGTGGGTTGTTGCTCTGTTCAGCAGCTCGGAAATATCTTTTTTTTCCTATTTTCTAGTCGCTTCAATGATTTCTTGAACCATGGTTTGTTTTTGTTAGCACGGAAACTACATACCGGAATATATTTCTCAATTAGCTCTAGCACTTTGCTCTTGAAAAGCAACCAGTTTTCTTGCACTGGATGATTTCTAAATGGCGTCTCAACTACTGGAAAAAAGCGGGTTAGCTCGCTGTTGATAGCTTCATAATTGGTCTTATCATAAAGACGAAGTGTTTTTTTTGTAAGTTTCACATACTAGCGGGGCAAAGTTAAAGGTTGCATGAACAACCTTGTGGTCGCTTATTTCCCTTAAGTGTGTTATGGATGTCATAGAGTCGGGGTTCTTTGTAAGTATCAAATCTAGGGTGTTTGACAAGTTCCGTGCGACACGCGTTCGTTCAGTTATCAACAGCGAGAGGTTGAAGTTCAGACACACATCAACAAAGTTAGTTGCTTCCCGGCTAAAAGTTGTGTAGTCATGCCAGTCAATGCGAGGATAATTGAAATCTCTGAAGAGAACGATGTCAGCGTTTGGATGCACTCTTGTAAGAGTGTTTAGACTGCTGTTCAGTTTGCACGGGAAATCGGGGTTACTTTGGGGCGGCCTGTAGCAAACGCCTAAAAGTACGGTTCGCGGTACCGCGCGGCAGATGATCCATAATATCTCAATGTCCAAATATATGTGTAATACTGAAGTTGATAGCTGCTGATTCACTGCCACAAGGACCCCACCCCCACGTCCATCGGTGTGATCTTTGCGATAAATATGGAAGCTAGGCAGGTCGGCTAGAACTTCATCGTCACTGATGTTGCTATGTAGCCACGTTTCAGTTAATATGAGCACATTGCTGGTAGATGATAAGACAACATTTGATACAAGCTGACATTTCGGCAAGAAGCTGGGAATATTGATTGATTGATTTGTGGGGTTTAACGTCCCAAAACCACCATATGATCATGAGAGACGCCGTAGTGGAGGGCTCCGGAAATTTTGACCGCCTGGGGTTCTTTAACGTGCACCCAAATCTTAGCAGACGGGCCTCGACATTTCCGCCTTCATAGGAAATGCAGCCGCCGCAGCCGGGATTTGAACCCGCGACCTGCGGGTCAGCAGCTGATTACCTTAGCCATTAGACCACCGCGGTGGGGCAAGAAGCTGGGAATATTAGTAAATATTACAGAAATTGTAAGGTTAGCCCAAGAAACTTTGCTATGATGGGTTTTTTTTCTTTTACAGCCCGTTGATTGCTATTTGAATTCTCTGACAGATTGTGAGACTGCGTCGTAAATATATTTCTTTGAGCCAATTAAAAGTGTTTTGTAAGGCAGTTGAAAGCGATCAGATTTAGTTTTGGCAAAAGCAACCAAATGCTTACGAGCGTTTTTGACCGAGCGGGAGAAGTCCTGTGCGATACTGTAATTAGTCCCTTTTCATTTTCGAGCATTAGAAAGAACAGCTTCTTTCGTTTTGTAGAAGCTAAACTTAACGATGATGGGGCGACCGCGCTTGATTGAGTGACGGCCTAGTCGATGAACCCTTTCAATTTCTTTTGAATTTATTGTAAGGCCAAGGTGGTCACGACAGTGCTGTTTGACCAATTTTTCGGTTTGGGTGTAACTGTCTGAAATACTAGGCTCAGGCAGGCCATAAAATACCAAGTTGTTTCGCCGGGATCGATTTTCGGCATCGTCAAGACGTGTCTCGAGTTCGAATACTTGGCGAGCTGTCTGGGCAGTGTTGGACTTTATGTTGTCTATTTCCGTGCGAAGCAAAATAAGGCTCTGACAATGTTTTTCAACATCATTTATCCGCTGACTCAACTGGGCGATAGTTTGATTCGTGGTTAGAAGTTGGTCTTTCAGGTCACTTACTTCTGAAATTAGTTTGGACTGACCAGCAGATATTTTATGCAATTCGTCGAGTTTAGTGGTTGTCTTAGGACCCGGATTCGACTCGACGTCGCCCGATAACATGAAGAAGGAACGAATAACGTCAGCACACTCAAAAACAATTAAAAAGCAGCACAGTGGGCTCGGCAGCTGTAGCAAAAAGTAGTTGCTTGATTTCTTTTGAGAACAGAGCGTACGGTTTACTAACCTGCATGGCAAAGGTAAGCGGGTTACTGCTCTGTGCAGTAGCACAGCTGTCGAGCCCACGAAGCGCCGCGGTAGTTCGCAGCTTTTTTGTAGGCGACAAACAGGTTGATGTTCCAGGCGATGCGGTCTCCCACGGTGGAGTGAGGACCGAGTGTTCCAGGGTTAGCGCCATCTGGTCGGTTGAGGAGCTGGCTTCCGGTTAAGTAAGGGGCGTTGTTCGGTAGAAAGCTTGAGTTTCCCAGCCATTTCCTTGGAACCGGCATGTCGACACTGTCTCGGCGATGGCGAACGATAAGACAGGCAACAGCACGCGCGAGACAGCAAGCGTGAACACCTGCATGGCAAAGGTAAGCGGGCCACTGCTCCGTGCTGTAGCACAGCTGTCGAGCCCACCCATTTTAGTACACAGGCCATTGATACACATTACATATATTGGTTCCCAGCGCACCTTAAATCACTCGATGACATTCCCATGAATCCAAATGAATCGGCCAAGAGCGTTGCCCACGAACTTACGGACCGGGACGCTTTTACGCGTGGCTTTTATTCTGCCGGATTCGAAAATTTACAACGGGCTACGCCCATGACATATAATGAATTTACTAAACATTAATACCGAGGGAGGAGAGAGTTTGCACCCCCTCACAGTAGACTAACCAGAAAACAAGTGGTCACACGTAGACAATTACAAACAGTCTTATTACTCACCGGCACAGGTAAGAGAATGGTACGATATAAAAGATATAGATGTTGTTTGCAAGGCATATAAGAAAGAAGTATGCACTCTTGATCATATGCTCTCGGAATGTGGGTCGCTTGGCCGTGGCATTTCCCGCGAATGGTTTAAAAGAATTATAAAGTCTCACGGTCATATCCACCAAGTCCTGGCTATCCAATACGCCCATGACAGGGCTAGGAGGCTTGACTTCTCAGTCCCAACGTGAGATCAGCCAGGCAGGTGGCTACACCTGGTACAGGACGTATAAATAAAGTTGCTTCCATCCATGAATCCAACTACCACGAGTATTATCATAAATCCTTTCCTTGGCAATTTCCTGCTTAAAGGTTCGATAGATCTCTAGTGCGGACTTCTTAATCATGCCGATTCTCCACATATTGGTCTCAGCTTCCCTCACCTTCTTCTTAACCGATAATTCCTTTTTGGTTTTGGCCCCATTGGGGTTTCTAAGTATTTACCTGTCACTTTTCTGGTTCGCATCCTTCATTTTGTATCGACATTCTTCATGTACAAGTAGCTGAATACCTTCCTAGCCCAACACTCCTCCCCCATTTCTCTCAATCGCTTCTCAAATTTTATCTTGCTGCTAGCTTCCCTGCCCTCAAATGATGTCCATCCCATATCACCTTCTACTCCCTGATTTGGTGTATTCCCGTGAGCTCCTAACGCAAGCCAACCATTTCCACGTTGCATAATTTCGAATCTTGCTTGAACTTCTGATCTCATGCGCAAGACCGCCTAGCCGAACGTCAGACCAGAAACCATGGCCCCTTTACATATTTCTCTCACCACATCACACCTATTGTAATTCCACAGTGCCCTGTTTTTCATCACCGCTGCATTCCTGTTACCTTTAGTCGTCACGAATATTTCGTGTTCCCTTAGGTACTCGGCCACATTGCTTATACATACGCCCAAATATTTGTATTTATCTGTTATCTCTAGCGTGACCTCATGTATTCTAAGCTCACTACCTTGATTGTCATTAGAAATCACTACTTCTGATTTTCCTTACTGAATCTTAAACCTAACCTGTTTCCCTCATTACCGCAGATGTCCATCAATCTCTGCAAATCTTCTTTGTTGTCGGCCATTAGCACTATATCATCTGCGTGCATCAATGCTAGTAGTGCCTGTTCAATAAGTTTTCCTTGTTTGACGAAAGAGAGGTTGAAGCCCAGTCCACTTTCCTCTAATTTGGCCTCTAATCCTTGTAGGTACATCATGAATAACAAGGGTGACAGAGGACACTCCTGCCTAAGCCCCCGTTTTACTTCTGCGGCCTTGGATACCTGTTTTCCCACTTTACAAATGTCTTGTTACCTTCATAGATATCCTTTAAAAGATTAGTGAATCCATCTTCCACGCCTAGTGTGTCCAGTATTCCCCACAATGCCTTTTAAACCACGCTATTGTACGCTCCCTTTATATCCAAAAATGCTAGCCACAAGGGCCTGTGTTCCTTTTCTGCTATTTCGATGCGCTGCGTCAGTGAGAACAGATCGTCTTCCAACCTCCGGTGTTTACGAAACCCATTCTGCAGTTCACCCAGCACCCTCTCATCTTCTCTCCATGCCTGCAGTCTTTCCTTTACAATCTGCATCGCCAGCCTGTAGACCACTGATGTCACTGTTATAGGATGGTAGTTGTTTATAACAGCTTTTTACAGGGTAGCCAGCCAGTCTGAGAACTGGCTAACCTCCCTGTCCTTCCTCTTTCGATCCCCCTCCTCTTTTGTCCCCCTTTCCTTTATAGATCATGCTCATCCTGCTAGGTTTCCATCAATCGGGGACTTCACCATCGATTATTATTTCACTCACTGCCTCTCTCAAAGCCTGCTTAATCTTCGGACCTATTGTCTTTATCAGCATAATTGGAATGCCATCTGGGCCTGTTGATGTACTACTAGGAACCTTCTTCTCAGACATTTAACACTCTCGTTGTAAAAATGGAGCCATTGCGCCACTTGATTCATCCCCATATAGAAGCATATTCCCCATATAGAAGCACCGCCATCCAGCGGAACTTCCGAGGACTAAATGAGGGGTGGCACACGCACACTTTCTTATGGCTTGCGCTTCGGGTATACTTCCCACCTTTAACCACCTCGAGTTCATGGTATATACTAGTTCACTGTACTCATGGCACTGTGGCCCAACGCTCGCTAAACCTTTCTAAAACCAAGGAGGTTACGCCCAGTGAGTATAACGTAGCAACCCTTTCTTGTCAGATAGTGCTCAATGTACATGCCAATGGCTGCTAAGGGGGAATTAGAGACAGGAGAATTCGACTTTTACTCAACGCGCACACTGCAAATTTTTCATTGTTCAACAACGCGCACACGAAATCTCCCACCGGCACCACCTTGGAGGTCAAAATGTAGGACTAGTTACACACTACTACTACGAATATTAGGGACGAACGGGTACCGCTATAAGGAGCTTCGCCCCTTAAGAGAGCTCCCGGGGAAATGGCCAACTTCTCAACGCAAGGGAAGACCATATGACCAGGTTTTACTACATCAAGACACACTGCCAGTTAAGAGACTGGCATGTCCATGCACTCACGCTGTGCTAAACAGGATCCAAGTGGTATACTACAGTTCGTTATAAAAAGATTTGTGCAGAAACCATAGGCTCATGCACGTCACGCACATAAAAGATACAGGTGAATGCCTGAGGTTGCCACGCTTAATCACTGCCTGCTAGTGACAAGGCTTACAAGAGAATTCAGACAGTGATGATCTATACGCCTATTATACCAATGTTCATCTGCTGACGCTGAAAGACCACACTAGTCAGCTCAAACCTGACAGCGAAATTCTGAGCCGTCCAGAGGATCGAGGAAACCCCTTCAAGACAAGGTCTCGCCTGCCTCCATGAAGGGGCTCAGGCCCCATGAAAGCGGAAATCTTCAATGTTTTTGATTCGGTTATATTAGTGCTTTCATCTCCGAACTTGTTCGTTCAGAATAAAGAGAGGCCTGTCCTACACTTTCCCAATAATTTCAACTAGTGCTTTAAAAAATTGGCACATCGCACGTACAGTGGAAATTATTGATGTGCGAAGGATGAATGAGAACGTTTTGATATGTCACTTTATAATTAGCACAACGTTATGAGGGGGAGGTAAATGATTCCGTACATGACTTATGTGTCCTGATTATCATGTTTGGAAGTGCCGTTTACCTTCGTCATCTATTCACGTCACGTAATACCAAATTTAGTATATGTGGAGCTAACGAAACAGCCGCGAGCACGCTATGAGCGTGGTTTGTTGTCACGTTCTTACATGACACGCGTGTCAGGATTATCAAGTTTCCGCCAGTCATATATTTCATCATCTATTGACGTCACGTAACACCTGATTTGGTATATGTGGATCCAGCAAAACGGCGACGAGCGTGTAATGAAGGGCCCAATATACTCCACTACAGCGTCGACGCGCGCGTACGCTGGACAGAGCGACGCTACGTTAGTAAAACGCAAGCACTGACACCTGGCGCAACCAGCGTCTGTTGGCGTGGCCCGACGGCAACCGGCGCAATATGCGACATGCGGCATTTCGCGCCGACGCCATATAGTAACATTACTCTATGCCAATGCGTTACCCAGACAACACCGCGTCTCCTTCTTTTCTTGACGGAGAGACGCCGGACGCGCGGAAAGGCACGTGCGTCAAACAACGCAGCACAGCGCGCGCGTACGAGTATATGGCAGTACCGCCACAAGGCGTGGCAACGTCGGCGTGAGGCGACCAATGAACCCTGGTGAGCCCGCACACCGCGTCATGTCGAAATGTATTGGTGCCTTGACTGTGTCATGTAGTCCTGTTCTCACATGACAAGCATCTAAGATTATTATGTTTGCACCATTCACATACGTTCGTCATCCATTGGCGTCAAGTATTACCAAATTTGGAATTTGTGAAGCTAGCGAAACGGCCGCGAGTGCATCAATGAGCGTAGCATCTAGCCTTGTTGTTACATGACACGCTTCTTATTTTTATCATATTTGCACCAGTATTATACGTTCGCCATCTATTCACGTCTTCACGTCCCGTAATAGCAAATTTGGTAGAAAATAGGCTAGCAAAACGGCCGCCAGCGCATCAAGAGCGTGACATGTAGTCATGTTGCTATATGACACGCATCTCATAATTATCATGTTTGCACCAGTCACATACCTTGGTCATCCATTCACGTACCGTAATAGAAAATTTGGTATATGTGACGCTAGAAAAATGGCCGCGAGTGCATCATGAGCGTGGCATGTAGTCATGTTGTTACATGGCACGCATGCCATTATTTTTATGTTAGGGTTTGTCGCTTTTGTTTGCCATGCATTCATGTCATAAGCCACCAGTTTTGCAACATGCCTTGTGAACAAAACCACCGCAAGAGCTGGAGGGCCACGAAATGTAAATCATCACATTTATGACATATGTGTCATGATTTTCATGTTATGACTAGTCAAATATGTTCTTCATATAGTCACGTTATGCCATACTAAGTTTGGTATCGAAGCCGTTATCGAAACGGCCAGGAGAACTAAAAGTCAAAGGAGGCTAGATAGATAGATAGATAGAGAGAGAGATAGATAGATAGATAGATAGATAGAGATAGATAGATAGAGATAGATAGATAGATAGTTAGATAGATAGATAGATAGATAGATAGATAGATAGATAGATAGATAGATAGATAGATAGATAGATAGATAGATAGATAGATAGATAGATAGATAGATAGATAGACGCGCTCAACGTCACCGAATTTCGCTAAAACTAGCTTCCCATTTAAAAAAAATCACTTCCGAATATGATACTGCCTAATATTGATTCAAGGTGCAGCTTTCTAGCTAGTTTTCATTTTACGACAAACTGAGGCATACAGTTTGAGAAGAACATATGTGTCGCCAATAAAGCGAAAAAGAAGAAAGGGACAGAAATCACCGCGCATTCACGGAGTGAATGACGATGAGAGGGGCGAAGTATCCGTCATTCTCTCCACGCGCCTTCCGCCCGTTCCTTCGTTCTTGCTTCCGTCCACTCGTGCATCCGTCCGTCCGCCTATGCGTTCATTCTTGCGTCCGTCTGCGCACCCACCCCTGCGTTTGTTCGTGCGCACATCCGTCCGTGCGTCGTGCATCCGTCTGCCCATCTGTGCGTGCGTGCATCCATCCGTGCGTCTGTCTTTGCGTCCATTCATCCATTCACGTGCCTTTGTGTCCATCCGTCTGTGCGTGCGTCTGTCTGTTCTCTGTCCGTCCGTCTACACGTCATGCATTCATCCGTTAGCTTGTCTGTCTGTCCATCCGTGCCTCCGTCCATCTAGTAAATGCTCTGGGTACAGGCATCTTGAAGTTTTTTATTCTATATTTACCATATAGAAGTACCGCCATCCAGCCGAGATTCCAAGCACTAAACGAAAAGTTGCTACCCCTACTACTACTAATACTACTACTACTTACTACTCATACGTCGCAGACGCACGACCCACAGATTAAGGAGCTTCACCCATAAAAGAGAAAGCACCCGCACGCTGGGCCTGCTGTTCTTATTCTAACTTCGTCTTACTTGTCTACGCTAGCCAAGCGCGCGCCCGCGCCCGAGTTCGTTCCGTCTAGATTAACTCAGTCACGCTGCGTGCATGCAGTCCTGCTAAAGGAAGCTCCGTTCTGGTGGCGGTCATCTTTACAAAGTTGAAAACGTGCTGGTGACCTCAGCAATGAACCACCCTAGGTAAAACTGACACCTCTGGCATCCGGCATTGGCTGCCTCGAAGAGGCCGGTCACGACCATATTACGTCTTGCATTGAAAGCCAGGAAATGATCGCTTTGGAGAACGCAATTTACTATGTCCTGGTGGTCGTCGCATAGTTACCAGGTGAGCAGGCAAATTCTTGTGTAACAAAGCACACCTGCGAATTAGAACTGGATGCGATACCTGATTGTCGTGGTAAAACGCAGAAATCTGTGCGCTGCCGTCATTGCAATCTCCTCTTCAGCGGCCACGAGAAACTAAGATGCTCTATAGTAGTTCTTTACCATGGCATCAAGACGGCCTAATGAAAATACGGGACCGTCGCAGGAATATCTGCAGCGGTGATGCCTGGGTTCTGCTAGCGAAGTACAAGGTAGTCCCGAAATTCACAGCGGTTGGATCCATTGCCGACGACGTGCGGACGGCATCCCTAGTCGTAGACGTATACGGGTGAAGTAGTCAGAAGCCGCAGAGGAGGCCTAGATGGCGTCCTCGAACGGTGGTGGCAGTGGCGGTAGGCGAGCTGGTGCCGAAGAGGCATGGACGCCATCGTCAAGCTTTGCTTACCGCGGCTACACGTTGGCGGATGCCATAAACGAGGACTCATATGTGTAGGACCTCGTTTTCGTCGACTGCGCCTTTAAAGAAAGCGAGAAGAACAAAGAAAAAAATTGGCAGCAGATCCACGGAGTGAATGATGGAGAGTGGCGCGAAGCATTCGTCCGTCCATTCGTTCTTGATTGCGTCCATCCATGTGTCCGTCTGTGTGACCGTCCATGCGTCCCTCCGCCCGTCCGTGCGTGCGTCTGTTCGGGCGCCCGTCCCTGCGTTCGTCCATGCATCCGCCCCTGCGTCCGTTCATGCGTCCATCCATACATCTGTCTGTGTGTCCGTTCGTCCATCTACTCAACGCTTCAAGTACCACCATCTCGCATTTTTTCATCATATATTCGCCATATATAAGCACCGCGATCCAGTGGACATTCCAAGGACTAAACGAGAGGTGGCACACGCACACTTTCTTACGGCTTGCGCTTCGGGTCTACTTCCCATCTTTAACAACCCCGACTTCATGGTATATACTAGTTCACTGTATTCATGGCAAGCGGCCCAACGCTCGCTAAACATTTCTAAAACCAAGGAGGTTATGCCCATCGAGTATAACGTGCCAACCATTTCTTGTCAGATAGTGCTCAATCTACATGCCACTGGCTGCTAAGGGGGAATGAGAGACAGGAGAATTCGACTTTTACTTTCTTACGGTTTGCGCTTCGTATATACTTCCCACGTTTAACCACCTCGAGTTCATTCATGGTATATACTAGTTCATTGTATTCATGGCACTGCGGCTCAACGCTCTCTGAACCTTTCTAAATCTAAGGAGGTTACACCCAGCGAGTATAACGTAGCAACCGTTTCTTGTCAGATAGTGCTCAATGTACAAGCCAATGGCTGCTAATGGGGATTGCAGCGTGCGCGTTAACTAAAAGCCGAATGCTCCTGTCTCTCATTCCCTATTAGCAGACATTGGCTTGTACATTGAGCACTATTTGTTTTTGTTTAACAACGCACAGAAGAAATCTCTCACCGGCACCACCTTGGAAATCAAAGTGTTATACTTGTACACACTACAACGGCTACGAGGGATGAACAGGTGCCATTATAAAAAGCTTGGTCCGATATCGCCACCAAGAAATGAAATATAAGGCTTAAATGGACACCCCAGGTCACTCACACGTACCGGATGCATACGCGCTCTTGATTGTTTTAGATGCGAAGCATTTTTAGCGAACTTCACGACTTTGAATCTATCTATCTATCTATCTATCTATCTATCTATCTATCTATCTATCTATTTATCTATCTAGCCGCTTACATTTGGGCGCTCGTGGTCACCCCCTTAATTTGGTGTGAAGCAAAATTAGCATGTGAGGGTAAGATGGTTTGACGAATATGACGCGCTGGTCAAAACATGAATAATTTCAGAGTCCCATCGAGTACGTGAACACTCCCCCCCCCCCCAAGACAGCGACACATAAGCACCGGCGGGTATGTGCCACTGGTGTGCGGGTATGTGCCACAGGTGATTGACACCGGATGTTTTCAGGAACGACGAGAACACAGATGGGCACTTTTAATGCGTGATCGTTAATAAATCAGTAGCGTGGATCCGATGAATGCAAAGAAAAATTGTCAAGATCCCAGCTAGAATCAAACACAAGCATGCTGCGTGGCCATGAAGCATTTTACCGCAGAGCTCCGCCAGGTCTCCAAACTACTTTTAAAATTGATGCTAAGCTTCGTGAAACATCAATAGTGGTTGCAGTGCTGCCTACAAAATTTCATTAACATTACATATGTACTCCGTTGATACAATCGTTTCGTCAGATCAACGTCAATTGTGGTTACTTGCCATGCACTAAAGTTGATTTTATTAGCAGTGTCCTGAGGCCTACATCGTCGCGAGCATCATCCCTTCATATCAGCTTCTGGTGTTGCTCATACGCATGATCTAGCTTTATTTGTTGCGCAAGTGCTAATAACTGGTAATATAAACATCTGCCACTCTTCAAAATATGTCTGTGAGTGCAAATTTGTACATATATTTATCGTAATTTCATGACGTGTCGCTCAGTACACGGTCACCTTCCCTCCGCATGCTTCGCATAACGTAGATTCTAATGCAGGTACGTGGGATCTGCGGATTTTTTTCTAACAGTGTTATTGTGATCGTTCCTCGCTCTGAGGTTATGTTGTTTTGAAGTGTCTACAAATAATCTGCCTTCCGTCAATAAGATCAGTAGAACTTCTGCGTTTTTGTGCACATGTGTCTTGCCATTTCCACCTTATTTTGTTCGCGCAGTTTTAAGCTTTGCTCAATTTCTGTATGGATAATTAAACATAGTGCCTTGCTTTTGAAATCTTATTAACTAAGATGTTAAAGACGCTGACGATGAACATCTTGGTAACTTTGCTCGCTCTTGTTCTTACGTTTGCAACAATAAAATACACGACAGGAGATTTCGGCATAATCGGCCAGCAGTACAGCAACATACACAAAGAGAGATGAGTACGTCAATAAAGACATCGTAATCGGCAAAGTCCTTTTCTCTTGCAAAGCCACGTCCGGGGAAAAAAACGTGTTCATTTGAAACATTACTCTGAACTCTTCGAATTTGAATGAAAGGACAAAACGAGAAAAAGTATAGCATTTATCACAATCACAAAACACTCATTTTGACCTAAATTGAATTGTAAGCGAAGTACGTGCCCTAGAAGACTGAAGGCATTAGCCAGCGAAAAGCGACGAGTCACAGGTCGTTTTTATATTAAATACGCTGAATAGACGGCGATGGCTCGCATATAGCCGTAGCCCTGAATATTTTGTTCGAAATGGCTTCTGTCTATACCAATACTGAAAAAAGGAATACTCTTTTTTTCTTTATCACAACATTCTCATTTGGCGCGCGCACACGTTTTGCATACGACGCACTCTACACCATTACGCAACCACTCGGCATCATCTCCCTTTCTCTCTCTCTCACTCGCCCTGAATCTCTCTCACCCCTACGCTCATAATCTGAAGATCTAGAAGCGAACAGAAAAATGCGTGCGCATCCGGGGCATCCGGCGCTAGCGAACTTTGTGCCTATTTTTCACTGCCGTCCGCGAACTGCCGAGGCAGGAATTTCTTTTGAAGCAGCTCCAGTCACCTCAGCGCGTTCCCCTTTCTCACACCGCCCTTGTACGTGCCTCGAAAGATAACAAAGAAGGCGAGGACCTAGAAGTTTTTCGTCACCGTAGGAGCACGTGTACCTAACAAGGATTCACTGCTTCGGGTAGCGTCTGCAGCCCCGCAGGACATTGGCACATGGTCGCGTTTTCTTTTCTCTTTCTCCGGTATGATTACTTCACTTTGTTTTCGTTCGTAGCATAGGATCGTCTTAGTTTTTTGGTGGACTTACAACAATAGAAAGAACAATCCTCGAGGTGCCTACCTTCTTTCCAAGAACAATATCGCATTATCGACTGTCGCGCTGTAAGCAATTGTGCCTATCTGGGGACCAATAATCTCCTCGTTTATCCTCAATCCCGTTTACTTAGCTTCTTGCTTTTCCTGCTCCTTCTTTAGTAGTTATCTGTGCTTCGGGGAGTCCACTCTTTGGAAGATCATTGTTAGCTGGCTAAGTTGGTTGGAGCTTCGTGGATCAATAAAGTTAGCTGAGCATTATTTATGGTAACTCTCATACTGTTAAAGGGAACCTACAAATAGGGAAAGGTAGACGGCACACAGATTGACGTATTCAGAGGTGCAGCAGCCCTGATGCCTTTGCGCAGTTTCATTACACTGTGAATGGTAGTTCACTACAGCGCTTCAAGATCAATCATCACGGCTGAGGTTGACTTACTCGGACACAAATCTTTCGGCGGCATTATTCAAAGACCACTACTCGTCTAAAGGTGCGTTTAACTTTCGTGTTATGAACAACTATCATAAGCGTTTACGAAGAATCAGTCTTTGTAGTTAGACGGATGTGCCTCACTATAATTTCAGAAGTCACGGACTAGTAGGAAACCCTCATTAAAGCATTTTAAATAATTTAATAGTCAAAAACATACGTAGCAGAGAATTCTAAAACACGAGGCGGGGAAGAACCAATGAGTTGACAGCATATAGTGCAGGGCAACACATTTTATTGCTGGAACGATTATTTTCTGACGCCCACCGCCGGTATTATAAAGGCTTGCGCTACGCGCAATGTGAGCGTAAGTATTCACAGCCTTGTTACGTACCCTTTTTCAGAGCAGTGGCTTGTATCATCCATTTATTGTGTAACGGGGACCTTAGTGACTCGAAGTTTCCAGATGTCATGTCGTACAAAGTTGGCTTGAAGCCACCAGAGGCCGTTTGCGTTTTCTCCCACGCCTCTTCCCGGAACTTTCGCTGAGCTCCAAACTCAATTGTAAAGGCGCGACGGGGCGTGAAGTATAGTCCTCGAGGGGCTTATTGGTGCTATGGTGACACCACAACTTCATCATTCACGATGCGTAACGAGCTCTGGCAGTCGCAAGGGTAGAGCGTCGTTGGTGAAGATAATATACGGCCTTCTCTTCATACGTGTTACTTTTTTACTGTGCCTGTCTTCTATAATAAAGTGGCGATTGAGAACATTGGCGTAAAGTTGCAAGGCTGAACCAGTTACTCTCACACCTATGACAGTTTCCAGTGCATAAGTACTTGGAGAAAAAGAAGTGTAAATGGCTACCGTATTGAAATAAGGTGTAAGTGGACGCGTGTGATTGGGAACTTGAGAAAGGTTCATAGCGTAGATACACTCGAGTAGGCTCTTCCGTCGCGTATGCAAATTACGCTGATTAATCATATAGAAAATCACAGTTTCACAGCAGTCGTTAAGTAAGGACTGCGATAGCAACAAACTTCAGTGTAGTACGAAGTAAGGTTCCCCATTCTCTTCATTCCGATCTCAGGTAACAGAACAAAACACCAGTGTAAAAGAAAAGAATATGGCTGCTCCATTAGAGAAGCGGCTTTTGCACTGTCCAACGTCTCCATGCCAAGCGGCGGGAGGGCAGATGGTCAAATGGCATACAAGCCGCCCCGTAGTTTCTTCCGAGATATTGTGTTCAATCTAAGCATCCTCCTCTTTCAATCACCGCCGATCTCCCGGCATGCTTATTTGTACGCCCGACGAAGGGACGGGTTTTTCGTTTTGCTTGAAAAGCTCTTGATGGCAGGTCTGGCACGCGCGTAATGTAATCGCTTGTGCCCTGCGTGCGCGGAAGATGGCCTTTTTGTTTCGTCTCTGTTTCAGCCGCCTTCATGACGAGTGCTCACGAGCTCGTTCTCAGAGCTAGAACAAGCTGTGTGCAAGACGATGTAACTGATCGGGAGTGTATACGGATCATAGCGATAACGGTGACCACAGACATCCGGCAAGAGTGTGCGTCTAATGGACCCTAATCATAATTCGTAAGTGCGCTTCTCTGCAGTGCATATTTGAACAAGTAATGACGGCACCTGCCATGCTTTAAGCGGAGACGCAGCCCCAGTTGAACTTGTATATTTTCAGTGTTTATATCGAGAAAGGCGATTCAACATTTTACAGGTTATTCGCAATGCCCACGGCCTATAGGTGGCATGCCGTGCAAATTAAGATGGCTGCGGAAGGATGGTCAACCCGTGAACTCGCATGAGAAAAGATAGAGCGCGTGGGCGTACTCCCCGTGCCACTTTCACAAGATGAACTCTTGATCGTCACATGAATGTATATCAAACCAAAGTACTTTCCCAACCAATAGGAATTGCTGAATGTTCGCTACCTCATTTTTCGCTGCAGTGCATATGGTGTTGGTGTCAGCTCATCGACCATGTATTATCGTTAACGATGCTTTGTGTAACCCTGTGCGTGCTACTAAAAACTGCGCGAACTTGAATTCACGTATGATCTGAACGGCACTCCGAGATTATTTGTGCTGATCTTGTCGGGAAGATTTGCCGCAGTAGTAGGCCACTAGCGAGTAGCGCACCGTCGCGGCTGCACAGGACCGAATATTTACCGTATAGCGATTATTTGCAAACATATTACGCCGTTGTCATTACTTTCGCCGCTGTAAGCATCATGCAGCTGTTTCTTCAACGGAACACAAGCATTTAACTTCCCATTAGGTGCCGCTTTTGTCACAGCCATGATCAGACTCCAACAGAAGGCCACTGCACTCGTCCCTGCACTCGTACGTTCCAGGTTTTATCAGTGCGATCGAAACAAGGATAGCGAAACGAATACACGCGTATGCTTTTAGCAACGTCCGAATTGCAAAAAATTTGTCACACAACAACAACGTCGTTCGGATGGCCCCAGTGCAGTGTGAGAGTAGTTAGCGTGGAGTGCCGTCGTAACTGCATATCTGATTGCTCTAACCATTTAAATTCGCTGGTCGAGATCGAACGTGTTGGCGGCATGCAGCGCTTTGTAATATAAACTGCAAATGGAATACAGTCAATGCACGAGAAAAGGTATGCTTTATTTTGAGCTCGCTGAAGGATATTATACACTAAATACAATAAAAGGGACCTACGAGCGTGAAAAAACATGAACGCACGATGGGAACCCTCTGCTCGTGATCTAGCAGCTGATCGTTCATCGTCGCTGTCAATGTCAGTGCGTTGACAACCATTTACGTCCAGTGAAAAATCCTTGACCTCAAGACAGTTTCTTTAGACATCACTGTTGAAAGTAGTCTGAAGAATTCTCTCCGCCAAACGACTTCAATAGCACCAACAACGCGTCATTCACCTCGCACAACACCCACACAGCGTCACTTATCACATTCATCTGGGGATGCGGAGATCATTTCGCTTCGATACCCGGCAAAAAATGAATCACTTGCAGTGTGCTACGATCTATCAATGAACGTAAAAAAAACAAGCAGCGCACCGTAGGCCAAGGTTTGAAAGCGCAAATCACGAGCCTGCGCTACTTTCTGCGTAACATGAGTGTTATGAAATTCATGAACTATAAAGCCCTGAAGAATGCTTTACGTACGTAAAACAAAGCGAGTATTAAAAGAGATGGTCAGACGTTAGCACTTACCTATTCAAAGTGGCTGCAGAAAATATCGCGAAGCTGGCATGTGTAATCTGCGGGCCATAATCGAAAACGCGAGTTGCCACGCATTTTCACGAAAACTTCGCGTCTTGAAAGAACGAATCATAATTGTCGTGTCACGGATGTTCCTGCATATTTACTGACGCACGAAAAATAAAAAAGTGATTTGTGTACAATTGTTGCTAACGCGTTAACACTACGGCTAGCACCGCTGAACAAGGCAGCATTGGGAGCGTCTGTCTACTGATCATCCATGAGAAGACGCTCCTGAATTCCGCTAGGAGGCGCCACATTCTACAACATTCTATGAACATAAATATGATTCGTCCTTGTGAGCCTAGAGCAGAGGCTTAAAACTACAGCTCAAGGTGCTAGGCTAGAAGGGGACGAAGCTATTGAATATATAAGAACAAGGGTTACAGAAAAATTTCAACAAAGAAGTGCTTTATGCACCAAAATGGACAAGGATGAATCAAGTGGTGCAATGGCTCCATTTTCACAACGACAGTGGGAAAGCGCTGGGAAGGGGGTTCCTAGTAGTACATCAAAAGGCCCAGATGGCATTCCAATTATGCTGATAAAGACATTAGGTCCAAAGTCTAAGCAGGCTTTGAGAGAGGTAGTGAGCAAAATAATAATCGATGGTGACGTCCCCGATGGATGGAAACTTCGCAGGATGAGCATGATTTATAAAGGAAAGGGGGGCAAAGCTGACGTAAACAATACCGTCCTATAACAGTGACATCAGTGGTCTACAGGCTGGTGATGCGAACTATAAAGGAAAGACTGCAGGCATGAATAGAGGATGAGGGGGTGCTGGGAAAACTGCAGAATGGGTTTCGGAAACACAGGAGGTTGGAAGACAATCAGTTCTCACTGAAGCAGTGCATCGTAATAGCAGAAAAGAAACACGGGCCCCTGTGGCTAGCATTTTTGGATATCAAGGGAGCGTACGATAGCGTGGTTCAAGAGGAATTGTGGGGAATACTGGACACACTAGGCGTGAAAGATGGAGTCACTAATTTTTTAAACGATATCTATAAAGGTAGTAAGGTAGTTAAAAAGTGAGAAAAACAGGTATCCAAGCTTCCAGAGGTAAAACGGGGGCTTAGGCAGGGGTGTCGTCTGTCACCCTTATTATTTGTGATGTACCTACAAGGATTAGAGGCCAAATTAGAAAGAAGTGCACTGGGCTTTAACCTCTCTTTCGTCAAACAAGGAAAACTTATTGAACAGGCACTACCAGCATTGATGCACGCAGATGATATAGTGCTAATGGCCGACAACAAAGAAGATTTGCAGAGATTGATGGACATCTGCGGTAATGAGGGAAATAGGTTAGGTTTAAGATTCAGTAAGGAAAATCAGAAGTAATGATTTCTAATGACAATGAAGGTAGTGAGCTTAGAATACATGAGTTCACACTAGAGATAACAGATAAATACAAATATTTGGGCGTATGTATAGGCAATGTGGCCGAGTACCTAAGGGAACACGAAATATTCGTGACGACTAAAGGTAACAGGAATGCAGCGGTGATGAAAAACAGGGCACTGTGGAATTACAATAGGTGTGATGTGGTGAGAGAAATATGTAAAGGGGCCATGGTTCCTGGTCTGACGTTCGGCTAGGCGGTCTTGCGCATGAGATCAGAAGTTCAAGCAAGATTCGAAATTATGCAACGTGGAAATGGTTGGCTTGCGTTAGGAGCTCACGGGAATACACCAAATCAGGGAATAGAAGGTGATATGGGATGGACATCATTTGAGGGCAGGGAAGCTAGCAGCAAGATTAAGTTTGAGAAGCGATTAAGAGAAATGGGGGGAACGTTGGGCGAGGAAGGTATTCGGCTACTTGTACATGAAAAATGTCGATACAAAATGGAGGAAGCCAACCAGAAAATTGACTGGTAAATACTTATAATTCAGCAGGGGGCCAAACCAAAAAGAATTATCGGTTAAGAAGAAGGTGAAGGAAGCTGAGACCGGATATGTGGAGAATTCGCGTGATTAAGAAGTCCGCACTACCCTACTGAAACGTTCCGTAAGATTCGGAGACCTCAAGTACAGAATTATTAGTATATGGAAGACGTATGATGCGGACTCCGCATAAGACGTATGATACGGACTTCGCATAAGACGTATGATGCGGACTCCGCATCTTATGTAAAGACGTATCATGCGGAAATTAATGAAATGTGTGCATGTTACGTCTGAATCTAGTGCAAAGCAATATAATGTGTAAATTGAATAGACGTCCACATCTTGAGTACATGCAATACTGGGTACAAATCACAATATTTGTTAAATGTGCATGATGAGGGATTGAATCATCGGCATCTTACTGATTGTCGTGATGCGGAAGCAAAATTACCTTTTAAAAAAAATACATTACAAAACTACTAAATTAACATGCTAGCGATCATAAATGGTGGTTACATTGCAACACATTATTGCAGTGTTCTATGCAAGACTTAAAGAACTTATAAAGTTATTATTATCAATAGAGAAGCATTAATATGCACATCAGCCCTGCTACAATCAATATATTTTTTTTATTTGTCTGTATGCTTCAGCTGTGAATAGTGACATTGCAGTGTTGATAGTACACAAATGAGGTGACTGCACCGTAATTTCACGATCTCCACCTAAGCCACAGGATGGTGGCACAATGTAACAGCAATTTTAGAACGAAATGTTTAAACATAAATAATAATCATAGCACTGTGAAAGTGTGGCGCTGTGTTTATCTCATGAATGCCTTGTTGAGATCGGCGAAATGCTGCTTGAGGCTCCGGCACCACTGTAAATTTCGAAGGTCACTGCCATAGAACTTATGTGTCCTTCATAGGTACCTGGAAATGAAAATAATTGGCACAAATAATGTCAGAGACACATGTTAGCACAATAGCTTACATGCACAAGGAATATAACACACATAATGAAACTGAAAATGTAAAGGCACACAATTCTTCATGTTATGCATATGTGAATAATAGAAGGAATGAGTGTATAAATTAGTTCTGCCACATCAAAAAAAACAGCATGCTTATCACAGTGAAAATAACTAGGTTGTCACGATTTTCAGTGGTAGAGATAATCGATTAATATGACCATATGAAATTATGATTTAAATGCTTCCTGCACAGTAAAACTTTCGGAACTGCAAGTGAAAGCTCTCAATGTACATTTAATAGTGTGTACATGTACATCTCCTGCCTTTATACTATACAGTTTGTGCACAAAATTGGCATCTTGAACAATTTTGAGAGGTAAACCTATGCAAATTATGAAGGTTAAAATCACCATGAAAGCAAGCAGGATCAGGCAGGTGCCATTAAAAATCTGTGCAAGCCAGACAACTATAACCGAACTGCGCAGAAATAGGGGAGCAAGAGTAACGGAAATTCGGCTGCTGGCCCGCATGTCGCGGTATCAAACCTCGGCTCCATTTCCGATGGAGGCAGAAATGCTGTAGGCACGTGTGCTCAGATTTGGGTGTACGTTAAAGAACCCCAAGTGGTCGAAGTTTCCAGTGCCCTCCACTACGGCGTCTCTCATAATCATATAGTGGTTTTCGGACGTGAAACCCTACATATAAATCAAGAATAACAGAAATAAACTGCCAACAGAAAAGTTGGGTGCATGTGCTATCTGTAAGTGCTTACACCTTACTACATACAACATGCTCATTCCATTTTAAATACCTACATTGAAAATAACTCCTCTATTAGGAATGTAAACGGTAAGGTAGAACTGAACGACTCTACAAAAAGTGACCCTATTGTGACATCACGTTTTCTTATAGCAAAAATGACTAAGACTCTCAAATATCAATATGCAAGGAAAAAATCTTCAAAAGAACAATCAAGTTTGAAGTAATAATTTTTAATACGGCTACTATGACTATAACCAAGAAAGTGACCTCAACATGGCTAATGTTAGTTTTTAAGGCCTATGTTCACTAGACAATGAACTATACCAAAAAAAGTACAGCGTTCAGGCAATGCACCACACAAAAAAAGCAGTCCCTTTTGTTATTACCTACAATGTCTTTAAAATGGCATTTTTACCTCTACTTTCCGCTTTTTATCTAAGTAACTGGTGTGAAACAAGTTAGCTGAAAAAACGTGTTGGTTGAATCTGGATTTTTAAAAAATGGTGAAGCTTGCACTAAATTAGGCTCCACAAGCCTTGGAACAGCGAGACTACATGACTCTTAGGACTACTTTGGTTACTTGTGTTTTGTTTCTGGGCCTAAGCATAAAGACAAGGGCTTAACTGAATTGCTGCTAACAAACAAATGCTTTCGAAATTGCCCGAGCGTTAAAGGATTCTCAGCCATTTGTTGTTTTTCGCACTGGGCTATTCTACACCAAACATACAAACCATACTGCCCGGCGACCATCACAGATGTATAGTTTAAAAAATGATGGTAATTTACTCTTCTGAAAATAGTTATTTGCAGAAATGTTTTGAAGAGAAAAAAAGTAGTGGTCACGCGGGTACTTTCAGAATTTCGCAGAATGTTGTGCGGGTGTTGTTTGTGAGAAAAATTTCAAAGTACCACTTTTTCTTGCCATATCAAATTTGATCTACATATTCAGTAAAGATGCTTCTTAAAGTATTTGAAGCCAAGTAACATTAGTGCATCTTTTCCGCTACATAGGCTTTGAAGAATTCAGCCAAACTGTTTATCGTTTGCATTTCTTGTATGGCAATACTGCATTTTGTATGAATATTTGAGCCACAAATACTCACTGCACAGAAGTTATATTTTACGAAAAAAAATAATGTTAGGTCCGGATTACAAATATCACTATATAATCGTTTTTGTCCACATTGAGATGCAATTTGAGCTGTGTGTTTGTCTAATTGAAAATTACTTTTATATGTAAGTTGAAAGCAAATAAACAGTTCTTGTTACATGGCAAGTGTTATCATTACAATTTTTGTTTAAATGAGGAAAATGATTTTTGAAGTCTCCTATTGAGGGCCATGGGAAACTTCGGAACGGAAGCTGTCATATATCAAATGCAGAAAACAGTCATCATAAGAAAACTTCAAAAATTCATTTCTACTTTAAGACAAAGTGTAATCATATAACTTGCCATATAAAGAGAACGGCTTCCTTGCTTTTGATGCGGCGAAAAAATTGCACTAATATTACTGAGCTTCATGCACTACACACAATCACCTTTACCTAATACCTAGACCGAATTTGGTGTAGAAGAGGCAGTATTTTTGAAACACTTTTTACTTTTTACAAACAACACCCAGACGATATCCTGGGAAGTCCAGAAGGCACCAACGTGGCCTAATATTTTGTTCTCTGCGATATACTTTAGCATTTTGCTGTTTTCAGAAAAATACAGTAAACGAGCACAATATTTTTTTTTTCAAAACACATTTAGGACGGTTGGCAAAATGGCTGGGATGTTTGATGCGTAATTGCCTCACTGCCAGCATTTATTCTTCCGAAGCTCAAGCTATCACCTCTCTGTTACAGCCTCCCTCACACACAATGCCTGCATAGGAAAGAAAAAGAAAGGCAGGTCCGACAAAGTTCACAAGGCAAGATATTTTCATGTTGGATAAATTCATTACCATAAACAGCAGCAAAATAACATTCATTTAGAGTAGTCCAAGACACAAGCTATATACCAGCATACTAAGAGCCAAGCAAAAACTTTTCATTTGAACATGTGTGGTGATAGACAGGAAGCACTTATTGCAAGACTGATCAGTCTGTAATTAACTAAATGAAGTACAATGCACTGTTCAATCCAACACCACATAGGCATCTTTGCTATAGCAAAGTCATGTGTCATTGATTCATGCACTAGATGGGACAATGCAAATGTAACAAAAAAGGTGAAAAAAAGAAAACAAGGAAAAAAAAGAAGAAAAGGGGGGATGCAAAGTAGGAGCAGTGTAGCACTACTTTTACTTTGCATTCCCCTTTTCTTTCTTCTTTTTTCTTCTTTTCTATCATTTATCTTTTTTTTTTGCTTCCCTTACCCCCAACCTCCGACAGGAGAACACTTTGTATCAGCGCAACCTAACTTGAAAAGAAGCGAGGGCTGCACTCTTCTGCGTTATAGGTTTTTTTTTCAGACAAACATTTCCAACAGGCACACACGCCTACACCAAAAGATGATGTCATTACTGACCCCATTTAAACTAACACGCCAAGGATGACAAGGTGACTTCTAAAAAATAGGTCCTCCTATCGCAACATCGGCCAGCCTGTCTGAAGCACTTCTACTGTTCACCCTGATTACCCCACTAGATGTTTCCATCTGTCGACTCACATCTTCATTTTGGATAACACTAAGACGAGCTTACATTGATGAATACGCACGAAAGTTTAGTGATGTATCACGTATCAGATTAAGCAACTCTGTTAAAAAATTATTGATAGCTTGCTTCCAGGCTTTTTATACTGTAGCCTGAAACTTCGTAATGTCTTCTATGCACATGAACCAGATTGACAACGTAATGCACAACATGCTTAAGAATACTGCGAAGAACAAGATAACAACAAAACGACCAGCCATCCAAAATTTTCGCTGTACATGTTTATAAAATGTTCATGTACCCCAAACGAGGTGCTTATGATACAAGCCGAAAAAACCTACAAGTAGGGCCTTCGAGTCTTCTGGAAGTAGACGTGTTGCATTTTTTCTGTAGAGGGCTTTACACCCATGAGTGAGGAACAAAACTGCTGTATAATGAAGAATGTTGGCAGCTATCAGTTATAGAAAAACCTAATGCAGCTAATCTTCCCCGACACATCTGTACATTTAGAGAGGTGACGTAGCTTCTGTGATTGTGGCAGTAACTCCAACAGGACCAGTGCAAAAATTGGCACTACTTGGCTAGAAAAATGTCCAAACATGCCTGCCCGACTCCCTCTAGCCATCCTGGCTGAATCTGACACAAGATTTCTTAACTGCTGGCTGGACAAAAACAAAACCACTGAAGCACTCACAATACACAGCGTGAAGTTCCTCTGGAGTGGTCAACTTCGTCTTCTGCGATGAAAGAGCAGCACAGTGTACTGATAAGGCACTCCTTGCAATGGTTTTATATGCCACAGAGTGACCATGCTGTTCCTGTCGAAGAGAGCTTCGGGAGCTTGGAGGGTGCTTGCTCTTTTCTGGGGGCTGCTGCCGCTCCTCGTTTTCTGCTCAAGGTCAACCTGCATAAAGTTGTAGACGAGGCTTTAAGAGTTGTATATAATGATATACAAATTTTCGCTGAACAAACATTTCCTCGTGGCACACTCAGAAATTTCTTATAAAACCTAAGGCCTCGCATATGCAAACATTTACAATCGATCCGAAGATGCACTCGACTCTAAAGAAGCAAGTTTGTTATGTAGTGTATATAAAGAAAGGTCATTCAGCACAACCACAACTACAGTTGCACACGAAAACGACATTTTAAACGATCCTGTTTATTTACATGGTCCATTTTATTTTATTTACACGGTCCATTTTACACGGTCCTGTTTTACACAATCTGGTCTGCATGAAATATTGAACCGGGCCCCATATAGGTTGAAAGACACACACAGAGTTTGAGACAAACCTAGTTTCCCGTGGAGCATCCTCTTTCACTATAACAACACATCTCAATTTAGTTAGTTGGTCAGAACGAGGTGAAAACAGCTCGCACTTGAAAAGCACGGGCAGAAGGAATGACGCCTGCACCTTGTGCTTTCTGTACATTCTCGTTGAGGGTGCAGTTTTCACCTTATCCTTATGCAATTTCGCATTTATAACATTGTTCGCTGCATAATCTTTGTGGTGTTAAAGTGTGTGATACCGTCATGTGTATCCCATGTAATTTATAAAAATAGAATACAAGATAGCTTGATTCAAAAATAACAAAGTCCATCCAGCGCCATGTCCTGTAGCCATTCTTTAGGCAAGTGGCAGAATGATTTATTCTTCAAAACATATCTTACTTGTAACCACTAAAAGAGCTAACTCGTACACTGGCACATTCTGTTTGCCTCTTCAGATTATAAGGTACCTTTTTACACCAGAAAATCTTCAAAAAGAATAGAAGTGTTGTAATTGTGAAGAAAGAAAAGTAGAAGGAAAAAAAGATAACCTGCCCTGTACAGGAACCGAGCCTGCGAACTTCGAATATCACGTTCGATGCTCTATCAACTGAGCTACCATGGCGGCTATCCCTCTTCCATTTTGTACGGTATATATGTGCATTTAAACATGGAAGAGTCAGTCAGCGCTGCCTGTTACCATAATGGCAAGTGTGGGACACCTTTTTTTTGCCTACTGGCAATTACATTACAATTGCAATTACGTTACGATTACTTCCAATATCCCTATACTTCTTCGGCAGCATTATGCATCTGTCAGTTCTCAGAAAATCTGCTAGTCACAGGAGAAGGCAATAGTTCGCCCTCCCACCTAAATGCATGTACTTGAACACATGCACAACTGATAAAAAAAACAAAAAAAAAACAAGTCACACACCGCTAAGATTACTGAGATTCACTGTTTCAGATTTATGAGTAAAGGAAAGAACTATAAATTTAAGGGTTTGTTGTCTTTGTTGAACACATTATAATGAGAACTAGCAGGAAATGATGCCAAACAAACTATAGCGGATGTTATCAAAAGTAACTTCAACGAAATTGTGAAAAGTGAACAAAAACGTAACTTGGCAACGTTTTTTGACCATTGAATTGACATTACTTTTTATAACATCCCTTTATTTTACTGGGTAATGTTGTCGGGTAATTCTCATTATTAGAGTGGTGAGTAGGCTGACAAAGAAAGTATATGGCATTGATACTTCTTTTGAACACCTAAAAGTTTGAGGAACTTAAAAAAGCGGAAGCTACTTTGAGTAGACCAGAATATTTATATTGAGCGAAAAAAAAGTACACACATTTTTACCAGGCTTTTCAACCTATTTTGAGACATAAAAGTGTGTGCGGCCAGTAATGTTAAGTACCATTACTTTTGTCACACTATGCACTGTAGCAGGTGTAGTTAGAGTGGTGATAGTGAAGGAATAATCAAGCACGCCACCAACTGCGTTCACATCAATGGTCGCGTATTTTAAAAATAAACCTGCCGTATAGTAAAAAAAATTTTAGAGCATTGATGATTTTATCCAAATCAAGTTAAACCGACTGGGTAAGCAAACCATTTGCATAAACTCGAAAGGCATAAAGTGATTCATGTTATATAACTATGTGAACAATTTCAGCAATGCAGGGCAAAGTGACAACAGTTCTATTAAAAACCCCTCTCATTATAACATGCATGAAAAACACCACACCAGAATATTTTATAGTGCATGTAATATCGAGACCTCTAGACTGTCTATTGACCTTTTAGTAGAAGGGTATCTCCTTCACATTCAAGGGGCAACCACTTAGCCTTTTCCTGAGCTTTTCTGTGAATATTTCCTGAATTTCAGATATCATTAGGATTGATTTAGAGTGAACAGATTTTGCTTACGCATTGAAACCTAGTTCTGTATGTAACAGCAATTATGGGTGCCAAACCATCTCCAATTAGTTTTTAACATTTAACTTATTTTTAACTGCAGAAGCATAACAGGGTGCCCAAAAAGTAGCTAGAAACAATATCTTTACCTCTTTGAGCCTTTTGGAAGTGTTCAGCTTCTCAGTGCTCACCTTACAGCATTTTTTTTAAATACGTGTTTGTGTGCCCACTGCTCTTGCTCCTTGTACAGTGAGGAGGAGCACAAGGCAAGAAGAGACAAGAAAGAAGCATAGCGAAAAAAAGTGAAATAAGCGAGGACCTCTTTTGTATTGTACAATTTGTGTAACATTACTATTGCGACAACATATAGACAAATTATCACGGCTATGTATCCATTGTAGAGTCATACACAGCTGCAAAACCACGACTAAATTTCAACCTTGTGTTGGTTTAGGATCCCTTTAGAGCGGCAAGCTAATGATATCTGCATTTGTTTGGCACATACTAAGATGCAGTGAAATGTGATATGGTAATCTCATTTAGAATGCACGTCATGTGGCTTCATTGTATATGTGGCCACAAGTTACTCTGGTTGCAAAGCAATATGGCAGAGCCTAAACAGACGTCACCGACCACTCCAATCTGAACTTGCCTTTGCTACTTGCCCATTATCATCCCAGCAAAAAATGAATAATTAAATCTGCTACAGATAAGTGCTAGCTTATGCTAAGGACCAAGTATGAAAGGTTTTTTGTCCTTATTGAGACCAGTTATTTGTTCAAGAACACTTGCTGTCCAACACAAATGCATTGCTGTCAAAGCATCAAGACTCAAATATAAAGCAAAAAGAAGTGTCTCTTCAAAAATTACAGGCCACAAGGCAAGATAAATATTTGATATACTTGGGATGTAAAGCACACACAAGAGGTGCTGCCATATTATACTTTTCCTTGTGTTGAAACCTGCTTGCTTTACTCACCCAACACATCTGTAAAGATGCCGTGAAAACACCAAGGAGCTGATGCAGCAAGGTTGAACACATGTCCAGGGATTCCACCATTTCTAAGCAGCCCTACAGCCTCCACAGTCCTGCAACCATTTGTAAGATAAATACAGTTCTACCCAAAGTTCTTGGTTCACAGACACACATGCAAGACGCATAACCACTGTATAGGAAGTTTGCATGATAATGCGCTGGGTAGCAAAACGGATGCCAATATCACGTATCCCGGCCTGCCGCTTCTTTCTTTCCGTTCTTAATTAATCAATCCATAGTTAATAAATGTTCCCCCAATGTGAAGTGTACTGGCAGTCCGGTGAAGAATTGCAATGTATTTCGAACACAGTCCAATTCATGGCAAGTAAGCATGCAATAGCGTTTTGTCAGCTCTTCGAGAAAAGAGCATGAAGTTTAGCCAAGACCCATGTTTTTTATAAACATCATTCAATTTGATATAAAAGTTGTTAGCATTATGTAAAGGAACATGGATTCATGTTTAATCAATGATTTCTTATAATGTACTGATATGAATGCAACTAACTGAATATGAAACGATAATTTTTGCTCGAGGATTTAGAGTTATGAACACAATCGCACTTGCCAGTTGCATCTTGTCTAAAACAGCGGCAAGATAGGCTAGTTTCTGTAGGTGAGTAGTAATGAGCAGGGCAAAGTAACAACAAGAAACACCAGTAACAACAGTATGGGGAAAGCACAGACTGCCAACTCTATAATTTATTACACAAAAGTTCGCCTGAATATCAGTCAGACAACTTGTGAAAATGAAGGTCCAGTTGGGCATGAACAAGTTACGAAATCAACAATGCCTGCTTTCACTAACAGGACCCTCATTCACATAAAGTATGCAGCGATTGGCCCCTACCGAGGTACGTCACAGCATGATGTCACTGGCACATGTAAAAGGTGTGGCTGGAAAAACACTCCTGCTGGTGGCTCAGCCCGGTACAGTCGTGCGGTATTTGGGGCAAGTTTTAATTTTTCAAAGCTTACACTTCACGTTACAATGTCGACATTAGCTGTATTATGTGTCAGCAACCATCCAGCTGTGTGGTAAACTGTGTGGTAAAATATTTGTCACGCTGTCTGTTTATCTTGAAGAAGTGGACACACCTGGTGGCCTGTGCGAGCAACAGCGGCATAGTCTTCAAAAATGTGCAGTGTTGATTGCGGCATGTTGTGTGCATTGAAAGGTATTGAGAATATCGGTTCAACTGAGAATACTGAGTGTGGTGTGTGCAGGTAAATATGCACTTGACGCAAGGTAAATATGCAAGGTAAATATGCACTTGACGCGACCATCTGCGAGTGGGTACATCTCGGTGTTTGCGCTGTGTGCAGAAAAAAATTGCAAGGTCACCGGGCTGGAAGATACCATTTGCTGAAGCTGCATGTATGAATCGCCCCGATGAGTACGCAAGCTCAATAAACGTATAACTCGTTTTATCGAAGGCCTCATATTTCTTCATGTAATAAGCAGAGATTCTTGTTTCACATATACTCAGAACCTTTACCGCTCGATATTCATGAAGTGACAATGCAAACAACAAGTTTGTGTGTTAGGTCCTAAGGGAGCAATGTAAATATACAAATAAGTTGTAGGTGTCAGATGCAGCGATGTAACTGCAGAAAAGATTACGTATATATTAGGCTACAGGTTTAGAATCGTATACATCTCAGTGGTCTGTCAGGAACGTCACAAACAACTTCCTTGCCAACCAGCCCTTGCACAGAGGGAGGGAATGGCTGGCTCGGTGCTCGAAGTGACGTCACACTATTTGCAAACATAGAGAGGTTTCTTAGTTAGGCAACTTTTTGCACAATATATTTTTAGATGCAAGACTGTACTCATCCACATTGATCATACTGATGTCTTTTGTTGTTACTTTGTGCTGTGAGTTACTAGGCATTTAGTCACCATGATCTTTAAAAGCTAATTTCAGTGTTCTCTCTCATATTGCTGACAACTGTGTTGTTGCATAAGTTGGACAAAAAAGCAACACAGAAAGGCTGTCACAATAAATACACCAACATGGGTATTCTCCTGCAAACAAAAGTCGGCACTGGTCCTGTCATTACCCGCCTTCCTTCTCTCTTTGCCTTGTTTGTGCTGAAACAGCCAAACACCTGATGAGTTAGATGAGAAATATTAACGCATCAAAACTATAAATGCTTGCATCAGCAACTACACAACAGCGTGATAACCGCACCCCTGCCACACAGCAGCGAAACATATTTTGAACATGCTGGCAGTGTATTATTTTATAAAAAGCAACTCTGGCAGATTACAAAATCTCACTTTGTGCATGCAAGTTTTCTTCAAAGTCAGGCGTACAATGTAGGTGCTGGCGGTATATTATTAGTTACAAGCAAAGGCGTCTTGCAGGTACACATGCAGATTGCACGAACACCTCTCTCTCTCTCTACACTAGGCACACACATTCAATCTTTCAACAAGCACACGCCACTGTTTAGGGGCATAATAACGCTCTACCGTGAACATGCGCTAATTAACCCACTTAGGCGGTTGGCTAGGTGAATCGAGCCAAGTTACAAATTGTATCGCCCGCGAACGTAAAAAAAATGCTGCTTTGCATCAAATGGCACTGCAGGCTTCGTTTAATCAACAACGTAGCAAGCGCCGTGTGCGTCTTCCTCACTACATTGCACATATAAAAAAATCGATCACCATACACCTGCATGTTGCCGCAGTTGTCTCGAATTAGCTTCAGTAAGGCCGCGCCGATGCGCCATGGCTCTGCTGGCGTTAGCCTTGTCAAAGCGAATCGGCAACAGCACTCGCGAAGGCGCGTAAGGTTGCCGTTTCACGACGCCTCGTTCGAGTGCAGCAACACACACTTGCACTGAGTGGCATACTTGGTCTACATAAAAACGTGTCCCCCTTACCTTTAGTTTCTTTCACACTGTCCTGAGGGAAGCGACCACAGGCGTCAGCCGTCACCTCGGAGTCCTTCGAGCGCCCGCCCAACCCGCCGATTCCTTGGACGACTCGCACTTGATCCGCACTCGGACAACCGCGGGAATAGGGCGCAATCTTAGCACATCACACGAACGAGGAACGGCGCTTCCTTGCGTAAATTTAACATTTCATGATCTCGTGTGTAGCAGCGCGAACACATGAGAGACGCACCCAAACGGCATGCTCACAGAAACAAAGAAGACAAACAACATGTGGCTTTAGCTGTGAATGGATTTGACTTGGATATCTGTGTGAGGAAAATAAAAAAAAACATCTGTCACTGCTATAAACTGAAAATAAATGTATGTTATCTGGCAAAATAACTTTAAAAGTGATAAACGGTTATTCAAAAAACAAGTTACAAGTAATGAATATTTTCGCAGGTCTTTGTTTTGTTTTTGTTCTAGCAGACGACAGCCTCCTACTGCTTCTACGACAGACGTAGTGCGGTTTCACGTTCGGTGCTTGTCGCCGACGTAAAGCTCTACAGTAGTGATATCAGAGTTATCAATTCTCAATGAATCATAGGATGGCTACAAAGCAGTAACATTTTGACATACTGCAGTACGCAATCTTTCAAGGTATGACATTTCTTTGCTCTGAAGCAAATCGAAGCAAGCCGGCCGGCGCAATCAGCTTATGTCGCCACTACGCGAGGCATGGTCGTGCGCAATAGCGTCGCGCCCCGCGCTCGATTTGTCATCAAGCGATAGAGCTACTAAGTGGAATACAGCTAGATGCAGGGATTAATGGCGTATCACTCTAATTCCCTGTGGTGGCCGACTCAACCGCCAGAGAGCCCCGGGAAACAACCTTCAACTGCTCAAGCTTGTGTGTGGGTGTAAAAATATTTGTTTTCATCCGCGGCGGGGCAGCAATCTATAGTTGAAAGACATGCGAAAAGCATGTGACGTATATACAATCCCAAAACATATGCACACAACAATAGATACGATCGCATATCGTACATAAATATGCCAACACATAGCGTGTAAAAAGCAAATTTATATACATAATTTAAACTCCTATGCTACCTTCAGCGCGAATAGCTTAGCAGGCTAGCGCACTCAGTTCACGTGCGCGAGCCCAACTGAGTGGCGCAGGTTCGAGTCCCGCCAAGTTTATCTTTTTTTGTTTTTTTTTCAACGTTTTTATTGTACTGCTATCTTTTCTAATGCCTTAGGTTCTAAAACAAAATAAAAGCACTATTGCGTTCAAGTACGTATGTGGGACTGTGTTTTTTGCGCAACAGTTATTAGTATTTTTATTTTCATTAATAATTTTTTATTTATTTCATAATATAACAAAATTAAGGACTAAGGGGAACATTGGGTCTGCTTGATTGTGAAGGGACTCGAGAAGTGAGAAAATTCAAACCAGAAAAATTATTTGAGAAAAAACTGAGCATTTCACAGCCGGAGCAGTTTCTTCAAGGGTAGGCCCTAGGTATGCGCGAGACTTGCTATATGACTCATCTCAAGCTGTGGCAGTTGAGGGAAGGCAATATCACCGAGAAGCAGATCTAAAATATATTTTGGTTGATGTTTTTTTATTCCTCCAAAATAAGGGCTGCACAATTGTGATCGAGCCAAACCAAGAATAGCGGGCACGAAGTCATGAGACAGAAAATCAATAATGTTGATTGTTTGAAAAATTGCCCTCAGTAGAAGGAAGAGTTATGGAGTGCTACGTAGCTTAACTCGCAGTAGGAATTTTATATATACATATAGATAGTTTAAAATGGACAATGTTGCACACACAGACATTGGTTAAATTTCTTTGCAGCACAGTTGAAGCATCTATGTAGAACCGAAGCATCAAGAGAAGCTCATGCGTCCTCACATTATTGCGCTTTACATAGCTTGTATGCGTCCATGCAGCCATGATATGATATATTTTAAAGCATATGTTTAACCTATAATCTCCTTATTCATTAAAGCTGGCCCATAAGTTGTGTCTTATGTAGCACTACAATTGAAGCGTAATCTGCATGGTGGTCTGAAAGAATGCTTTTGAAAATCTCAAAACGACCCAGCTCTATACACGACCATCCGTGCATCAATGATAAGCACCATTATGTGTTTGTACATATCAGTTGTGCTCTCATACTTAATTATTTTTCTGACCACTCCCTCTGCCCCTGCCTCGTTTCTGTTGTGAAGCTGTGGCAAGTTGTGTATAGCTGTATTTATATTGTAGGAGCACATACTATCAATAAAAATATTTTTAGGCTACATGCAATTAGTTTTCATAGATTTTCATTTCTTTTGTCAGTGCTCAGGAGAGCTAAGCTCATGGTCGATATTTTAAAATGACATTTCTCTTTGCCAATGTTAATGAGAAAATTTCATTAATATTGACAAGCTCATTCACATTGAATTTAGTTCTCATTATTATTGTTTCTAACGAAAAACGAGCCCTTGAAGTTATGCTTTTTTGCTTGATTTGTTTTCGTGTGACAGCATGCAAGTAAAATGACAGTTATTGTCATTCCTTGTGAATGACACATTTTCCGTGTGACAGACTTTAGCACCTGGTCGTCTGCAGAACTTGTATTCATTCTGGAAAAGGCCGAACAGCGGTGACTGACAACACAGACTAGCCTGCGTTAATCTTTTGTACTATATATGTCACTGTGCATTCATTTATAACTTTATAGAGCTCGGATTTCCTGCTGAAAATGTGACAACTGTAGAGTTTCCACATTTTTGCAACAATCCAGATGCCTTTCATACACTATTGCACATTTTCGTAAGCACCTTACAAACTCTGTATATTTCCGTAAGACCTTACATTCTGCATTTTCCTTATGAAAGCTTCTGTACACTCCATACACTTTCCTTATCCTTCCATATCTTTCATTATGAATTCTCCGTATGCTCCATAAGTTTCCTTATCTTTCCTTATCCTTCCATATACTCCATAAAAAGCTTTCCATATATGCCATACATTTTCCTTATCTTTCCGTATACGCCATACAATTTCCTTATCCTTCCTTAAACTCCATAAGAAGCTTTCCGTAAATGCCATACAACTTCCGTATATTTCCATAAAACTCCATATTTTTACTGTATATAGCATAAGGAAATGTTACCGAGTCCATATATTTTCCGTAAGATTTCATACGGAACGTTTCAGTAGGGTAGAGATCTATCGAACTTTCAAGCTGGAAATTGCCAAGGAAAGATCTATGATAATACTCGGGGTTGTTCTCTACTGTTTGAGGCCAGGACGGCAGTGTTGTGAACTAAGACATATCGGGCCAAATACGAAGCGGTAGACATGGTATGCAGTGCGTGTGGAGAAGAAGACGCAAGTGCCTAACACTTGATAATGTTCTGTAAAGGGCTTCCCCCTATAGTACAGGATGATGGCGCAGTGTTTTTCAAAGCACTGGGGTTTAGGGACAGTGAGGGCAAAATTGACTTTAAGTGGGTAGAATCAACTAGAAGGAGGTTATCTGGTTGGAGGCTAAAATCAATGCACGAGTGAAAGTTAAACCCTTCCCTGTGAAGTACGAATCCTCAACCTCACTATTTAAAGAAATAAGAATAATTCTAGTATTTGGTTCATTAAGCATTACTGCTTGGTGGCGCTAGCCACCGCCCGATCTAAAGGGTACAGCCATATCCATCCTTCCATTCATCCATTGCCAATTGCGTAAAAAAATCACACTTGAACAGGCTGTTTGCATTGGATGACAAGCCGCTATTATTTGTTCAAATTGCATAGCAGCAAAGGTAACTTTGCAGTTTTGAAAAGCATTTATCGCTACCCACATAAAATATTTCAACTATAAGAACAGCGACTGCAGTTCGTTAGTTACAAACATTCAGAACTCAATGAAGCAGAAATATCACGAGAAAAACGTTACTGTATACGGTTCAATAAATGTATAAAAAATGAATTGCAGCAAAAAACTAGCAACTGCGCAGCTTGTTAATGCGTCACTCAATGTTTATTCTTTGCCTCGATATTCTTTGCGTTGATTTCACACTTCACAAAAAAGATTTGTTTTTTTTAAAGAAACTATACGGTTACTTTCGTTCGTCCGACTCCTGCTACAATAGACCTATCACACATTTTCCCCTATCTGTATCTCAGTATAACCGGTGGTTCACTGATGACATTTTTTTGATCAGTAACTTAGGGGAAGAATTACAGCTCAAGATTACTGAACTGTACATGGAAAGCAGAAGAGTATATTATTAATAGTAATAAGCAAAAAGTTAATAGGCACGACACTAAACTCACAAAAAAGCACCCCAAATAAGTGAGACCTGAACATTCTCTTTTCTCCAGGGTACTCACATTATTTTCAAAGAAATTGCTCACACGAGTTGATTCTTGTCACAATGCAAAAATGCTGGCTTTTGTAAAATGCATGATCCCTTTAGAGCGTCCAATGATAACTGAGGCTATACATAACGTTTTTCATACTACTACAAAACCATACCAAAAATACTCACTGCTCAAACAACATTAACGTATTTTTTTCCTTAGATGAGAAGTTGATCACGAACGAATATGTCAGCAGTGTTCATTAAAATGGCTTTCATTTTCTGCGGAAGTCCACAACAAATGTGCATACATAAGCATTCAATATTTAGATCCACTCTCTGGAGCTTTATGTTCTTACAAAAGTACAGGAGAGCTTTTTTGGTGGACTTAAATTCAACTCAGCGTCAGCTATAGGGAGAAATTCCCATGATGTCCGTCCCGTATAATATCCACATTTCCGTTTCCTCCCAAAGACGATTGCTATTCATATTCAAGGTTAGGCACGAGTTCTAGAGCACTCGGGATACTGCGCAAAGGAGCATTTTGGACATCAGAATTGCGGAAGGTTGGTTGGTAGTGTTATTTCTTGATTCAAGAAACGTCGCATTTATTCCGAACTGAGTGCTGGAAAAATGAGTAAGGGCTGCGATGCGTGCGATGCGTAGTGAGCTTTATTCTTAAAGTTTTAACTCATACGGGTCATCCTGAATGCTTTTAGCGCTTTGATCATCAAGAGGAAATGGCAGAAGTGCGTGAGCGTGACTCCGGTATTATCCGTTTCATCAAAACCAAGTCATGCAGTAAAAAGTACATTTTTTACACTTCTCAGCAAGACGCCCCCAGCTAAGTCTGTCCATCCGTGCGGCCGCATTTTGGTTCATATTTCAGAATGTCGGTTGGTCCTCCGCCTCTTTCGCGAGATTCACTTGAATTGTGCGCGTCTGTGCCATATAGCAATGGTCATATAGCATATAGCAATTGGCCACTACATGAACGGGCTTTCAAGAATCAAAAAACAAACGTGAACTAAAATTTCTGGCTCACCTTTTGCTATTTGGTTCGGACGCTATACTTATAGTGAGTAAATGAATATTAGCTCTGCCTTTTCAAGCGCGGAAGTACTCCCATAAAATTTGGTTCATTTTAATTTAGTCCACATTATCGTGGTCGCACGCGGCTAAACATAAAACTACTTTCCTTCACACAGCAGACCTCCACCACTCTCAACCGGTTTTCACAAAAGCGTTTGGCACTAGCTATTTTCGTACGAGAAAATGTCTGAAAAATGCAGGGTGTAGCAATAGGGAAGCGAGGTGGCCAATGACAACAACACCCGCGAAAGAAAAGTTTGATTTAATGGCCCTATTGTGGTTTAATAAACCTGCAGTGTGTAGTTTGACAGTCACCATTATATCCAGTTCGATTTAGACTTGCGATATGGATGAGATGAAATTATACGTTTTGAAACACCCATGTTGTTACATCATCAGTCAAGGAAACGCAAATGCGGAAAGCTTTTTGTTTACTTGAAAGGATATGCCTTTTCGAGCCCTTCCGCGTCCTATTAGCACACGACGACAACGAGCTGCAACTGCAGTTTCTGAATTCGCAATTTAAGTGCGTTAATTCTCTAAAAAAAGTGGTAGAGCGGGTTTGTGCGTGCGTACACATATTTATTCCAAAAATCACAGAAAGGGGACGCAAACGGGGCCACACAACATAGGCGCTGACTTCCTAAATAGTCTTATTGCACGAACACAAAATATATAAGCAAGAAAAGAGAACACATGTGACACACACGACAAAAAGGATGGTCAGATGTGACAGGCTGTATAAGGTGTTACTGCTGGAGATATTTGGTATCCTCGTCAAGTAACCAAGATATATGATGAAGCCCCACCACGGTGGTCTATATGCTAAAATAGTCTACTGCTGACCCACAGGTCCAGGGAATAAATCCCGCCTGCGGTGGCTGTATTTTCGATGTAGGCAAAAATGCTGTAGGCCCGTTTGCTGATATTTGGGTGTGGTAGAAATTTCTGGAGCCCTCCACTACGGCGTCTCTCAAATTCATATGGTGGCTCTTGGACGTTAAAACCCACATATAAATGTATCAAGAATAATGATGAGCTGACTCAAGAAGGATCTCTCTTGAAAATGAATAATGCTTCAAGGAATATCGCGCATGCGCTGGTGCAAATGCATTCTTATGCAAGGAAGTTGATTACAATATTTGAGTGATTTGAGTCTCACTCTAATTCTTAAACAAATATCTGGACCGATAGCCTGGGGAGGCTGGTATACGGTCCAGTGTTGATAATATAAGTACAGGTCAGTGCGGTATTTTACATATAGGTTTAGAATTACATATCTTAGCAGGCAAATGAACAATATTTTTTACGAAGTACAACGGAATAGTTATAGCAGATAGGTTAACTGTCCTGATTTGCAAGATAAAAAATATGTTACTACACTGCTTAAAGATACGTGCGGTTTTAACTTCCAAAGGTACAATATTCCAGACTTTAGTTCCATTGAACTCAACCACTCTTCCACTGTATACATTATTACATTTCGTGAAATTCAGATTGCCTTTCGGTGCGTGTCTTGCACTGCGCGTCGGAAAACCAAACACATTACGAGAAGTAAGGAAATGAGTGCGCATAATCCTATTCACTTAAATTTAAATCTTATTGTTACACAGAGCTGTAAGCGATTACACTTACTGTGTATGAAAAGGGTCGTTAATTCTATCATTGCTACTGTTCCGATTATCTTTAGTGCCCTTTCCTGTACATTTTTGTAAAGGTTTGAGTATGCCTTGTAAGTTACACACCATGATGCTAAACTATAACTGCAATGACTATGGCAAAACGGATATTATGGAGATTTAGGTAGTTCACGGGGAAAATATTGCCTTGTTTTAATGAGGTGATAACATCCATACGTGACCATCCTGCACACGCTCTTTATGCGCTTCCCATTGTATATGTTGGCCGAAAATGACGCCCAGGTATTGAAGTGTGTCAACTTTTTGTATATGAATATTGTGTAAGCTATTACTTATGCGGGGGTGTCAACACTATTTCTCCTCGGGCGAAAAACTACATATTTTTATTGCTATTTAGACATAGTTTGTTTTGCCTAAATCCCAAAGAAATGTTTGCTTAATAATCCATCACTTCCATTTGAAGTGCTGAGAGTGTGTGCTATCGGTGTGCTATTCCACAATCTGCAATATCGCACTAAGTTGCCGCCTTGCTTTTGCTTGACGTTGTTGGAATACTCTCTCACCATGCCAACAATGTCAAGCAAGTTAATATCTCATGGTGAAAACAGATGATTGGCTTATGGGGTTCCCCGTTCCCAAGTGACCCAGCATATGCAGGCTATCTTAGTGAAGCTATTCGTATCATGTGGAACACCTGACGTCATTTTGTGCCCACTGAATGTTTACAGAACAGGCGTCTATGTCCTTAAACCTTCAACGTAATGTGTCCACGACGAAAGGAACCGAACCTGCGTCTAAGGACAGCTGCATAGCCTCTTAAGCGCTAGCGAAAAGCACATAAAGGCACATGGTTTTAAAAAAAGGACACAAACACCACTATTAGCGAGTAAAATCTGTTGATAGAAACAACTTATTGTCGCGGTTCAACGTACGCAGTTCACTGAGACGTTGAGTCAGGGAACCGATGGCGTGTGTTTTTGTACAGGAGCCAAGAGCAAGAGAGCTAAACAAAAACGCGTCGTCTTCTTCAGTGTCCCTTTTCACGAGATTGTTGGCGCACACATCGTCTTCGTTCTCTGTTTCGGGCGTGGCATTTGCCTCCCCTTAAAAGAACATCGCCCCGATGCTATAGCTGAGCCAGTTATTCGCGCATAAAGTCACTTTGTAGAAGCGACGGTGCCTGGCAGAGTCACTCGCTGACGTATGGCTTAATGCGCACTACGCGCACAAGTTCAGGTCAGTGCTGGCGACGCCTTGTACAGTCTGGGCTATCCAGGACGACTTTATAGGTAACTTCACTTAGTCGTCGCAGCACTCGATAAGGTCCGAAGTACCTTCTGAGCAACTTTTTGGATAGTCCCCATCTTCGTACAGGCGTCCACACCGTTGTAACGTACGAAACCTGTCCCCGCTTTCGTACGTTACAAGTGTATGACGTATGTTATAGCGGCCTGCGTCGTACTCTTGCTGTTGGTATATTTGCAGACGTGCTAGCTGCCTGGCTTCCTCTGTGCGTTGAGTAAACGCGACAGCACTCGTTTCGTTGTCACCGCATTCATGTGGCGGCATCGCGTTCAACATCGTACTTACTTCTCGTCCGTGAACAAGGCCGAATGGGGTCATCCGTGTGGTTTCTTGTTTAGCAGTATTGTATGCAAATGTTATGTTAGGGAGAATCTCGTCCCAGTTTTTGTGTTCGATTTCCACATACATTGAAAGCATGTCTTCCAGAGTTTTGTTGAGTCGCTCGGTCAACCCGTCGGTTCGTGGATGGTGAGCTGTTGACTTGCGATGAATAATACCGCTGAGCACCAACGCATGATCGAAAAGCGCGGCCGTTAATGCGGTTCCGCAATCTGTTATAAGGATCGATGGCGCAACGTGTCTTAGCACAATGTTCTTCATGAATAACCAGGCCACCTTCTTTGCTGTGCCTCTCTGGATGGCTTTTGTCTCGGCGTAGCGAGTAATACCGGTGTCACACGGGCACATTTATTCGCGATCAGTGTCGATCCGGATTAATCACGATCAAGATTAGGTGCTGCTACACGGTCACTTTCAATCACGATCAGGCGTGATCGGGATCAAGACTATCGTGATCTGCCTGAGAGATTGCGACTTTGCGGCTGTTTGCACCCCCTAGATGAGCTTGTTGAAAGCACAATGAACAATAAGATAGAGCATAGTTACTTAAACATGCTTTAAAACAGCTAGATGTTTATAAAAAAGCAAATTCTGACTGTTCGAATTGAAACAATACCTAATATTTTGCATATTTTAAGACTCAAATCGACCGCATGTAGTTACGGTAGAAGCAGACGGCAAGCAGACGACCGTTGCCTTCAGCGCTTAGTTCAACTCTCGCTCCGTCGGAGCTGTTTAAGCACCTAGAAACAAACTGATTATTAGTGTTGCAAGCCTTTTGACTATACGTCGCAACGTATGCGCACTTCGTGGTCGAATGAAGAGATCTTTACAGAAATTGACAGCTGGCAGATGCGACTGGAACAGACTTGAGGTGCCGGAAGTAAAACACTGGCGCGTACAGCGACATTAACGATTTGCTGCGACTACAAGACTACCAGCGGGGGCCACCCAAAAAAAGTGAAGGTTAATATTCTCACACAGCAATACAGGTAAGTGCTAGGAAAATTTTATCTAGTGATGGATTTATAAAATTACTATCGCAGTGGCCTCCAAAGTTTTTGACGTTCGAGCGGTCCTTGCACGTATAACATTGCTGATAAAGGGCTCTATAGGCATACCGTACGTCGAGTTTTGTCAGTGCATGTTTTACGGCACGCAAATGCCACCTGCGGCATTTCATTTCACCCAAGCTCGAACCGGATTAGCTTGGGCCGTGTAGCAGCGGTCATAAAGTGATCGCGATTATGATAACTCAGCCGGATCGCCCTGATCGTGATTTAAAGGGCCAGTGTGACACCAGTATAAGGTAGTTGGTCACCACTATAACCCAGCGGTTACCAACACTAGAGGTGGGAAGTGGGCCCAAAAGGTCCCTTCCGATCTGGTCAAATGGCGTTGGTCGGATCTGGACAGGGTGTAGCAAACCGGCTGGTTTTGTTGGAGGTGACTTGCGCCGCTAACGATATAGGCAGGTCTGAACATGATGCTTCATAGCAGCTACGGGTCTAGGCCAGTAATACCTCCCTCGAACTCTGCCCAGTGTGCGCGTGTAGCCTAAATGTCGAGATGTTACCTCGTTGTGGCACGCTTGCAATACCTCAGAACGAAGAGTGGTAGGGACGACAAGCAGGTAGGTGGTCCCGTCTGACGAGAAGTTGATTTTGTAAAGGACATTGTTTCGCAGACAGAACGACGATAGTCCTCTTGCAAAAGCTTTGGGCGCATTCTGGCTTCGTCCTTCTAAATAAAAAATGAAGCCAAGTAGCTCAGTATTGTCATGCTGGTGATCTGCGATGGTTGACGTGTCGAGGATTCTGAGGAACGCCGTCTCTTTATCAAAAAAAGCAGCCGACTTTATTGGTGATCAAGACAGGCAGTCGGCGTTCGTGTGTCGTTTTCTCGACTTATACACCATCGTTATATCAAACTCCTGTAGTCTAAAGCTCCAGCGTGCCAACCGCTTGGCAGGGTCTTTCAGACTTGTTAACCAACACAAGGAATGGCGGTCACTGACAACATTGAATGAGCGGCCGTAAAGTATGGGCGAAATTTGATAACTGCCCACACCACGGCCAGGCATTTCTTTTCAGTGGTCGAGTAATTTGCTTGTGTGCGTGACAGAGTTCTGCTTGCGTAAGCGATCACTCTTTCCTCGTAGTCCTGGCGCTGCATAAGCACGGCTCCGAGGCCAACATTGCTGGCGTCAATGTGGAGCAGTGTAGGGGCTGTCTCATCAAAATGGGAAGCACGGGCGTCGTGTGCAGACGTTGCAACAAATCATTGAAAGCAGCTTCATGTTCTTCGCCCCAAACATATGCAACGTCATTCCTTGTGAGACCAGTTAAAGGCGACGCCATGCGCGCAAAATCTGGAATAAACCACCGATAATATGCACATAGACCCATAAAACGCCTCACTGCCTTTTTATCTGATGGTGTTAGAAACTGTGCGACGGTGGCAACATTAAAGGGATCTGGGCGAACTCCTGCGTCACTGACGACATGGCCAAGAAACTGCAGTTTCTCAAAGCAGAAGTGACATTTCTCCGGCTTGAGCGTCACGCCTGCGGCCCGTATGGCCTGCAAGACCATTTGCAATCGTTCAAGGTGTTCGTCAAACGTTGTAGAAAACACAATGACGTCGTGAAGGTATACTAGGCAGGTTCTCCATTTAAGCCCAGAGAGAACGGTATCCATGAGACGCTGGAAAGTAGCAGGCGTGGAGCACAAGCCAAATGGCAAAACGTTGAATTCGTACAGTGCGTCTGGCGTCACGAAAGCGCTTTTTTCACGATCGCTGGGGTCTACTTCGATTCGCCAATATCCGCTCTTTAATACAATGAAAGAGAAGTAACGTGTGTTTCGAAGCCTGTCGATCGAATCATCTATGAGGGAAAGTGGATCCACGTCTTTTTTTCGTAACCTGATGTAGCTTTCGATAGTCCTCACAGAAACGCAGGCTGCCATCCGTCTTTTTGACTAGAACAAGAAGTGATGTCCAAGGGCTTTACGACGGTTGAATGACATCATCTTCAAGCATTTTTGTTACCTGCTGTTCTATCGCTTCTCGTTCCCTTGAAGCCACATGGTATGGATTTTGATGGATTGGTCTAGCCGTGTCCTCTGTGATGATTCGGTGCTTGGTCAAGGACGTCCGACCAACTTTCGAGGTCGACGCAAAACAGTCGTAGTACTCAGCTAACAGCACAAACAGGCGTTTCTGCTGTTGCTGAGTTAAAGTAGGACTGACGTCAAGGTTAGGTGCTAGGTCATGTGGGTCTTGTGTAGATGATGCTACGAGTACTGAAAAGCAGTCACCAACATCTGCGACCTCATCAAAATGTGCCAAAGTTGTGCCTTTTGGAAGGTGCCGTCGCTCGGAGGTGAAATTGGTCAACAGCAAGTTCGTCCGGCCGTCAGTGACATTGACTATTTCTCATACTACGGAAATACCGTGAGTGAAACGCAGCGAGGTTAGTTGGTCGGTGACTCCTTCACCTTCTGATGGTACGTCACATGCTATTGAAACGAGGATACATGATCGAGGCAGCACGACTATATTGTGGTCTTTGAGACGAAAGGTTTTGTTCTCTGGTGATGCACGATCTGTCAGATGAGCAGTGTTGTAAAACGAAACCACGTGGTCCGGAATGTTGATAATTGCGCCATTCTCCCTGAGAAAGTCCATTCCTTTAATTAAATCTTTGCAGCACTCTGGAAGAACGATGAAAGTCGCGACGAAAAAAGAATCTCCTATGCTGATTCTCGCTGTGTATCTTTCAGCAGGGAGCAGCAATTGACCAACCACTGTACTTATATGTGGTCCGGTTCATGGCGTTTTTACTTTTCTAAGATGATCAGTCAACTTATGAATTATTATAAAAAATTCAGCACCCAAATCGACTAAGGCTGTCACTTGCTCTCCATCAATAATTAGATTGAGCTCGGCGCTCACCATTTCGTCATTGTTAGTATTCGTCGGCGTCGAGTTGTTCTGTAGCGGCAGTACTGGGAACTTTTTATCGTCTTGTGGTCGGGCTGCGACCTTACCCCGAGAGGTCGCCGACTTTAGTTTCCCGGTAAGGGCTGGGTGACCTTGTTCTCCGAATTTCAGCAAAAGTACGTCGATTCGGTGACGATGCCTGAGCAGGGGATGGAGAGCGTGACCTGTGGGAGTAATTGGACTGGCGATTAGGAAACGACTCGTGATAGGGAGACCACGTTGCTGATGGTCCTCGATAACCAAGGTCGTCATGGCGATCAATGTAGTCAGCGTTGGCACGGCGACCATCATACCCTGGCCGAGACGGGTGAAGTGATGTGTCGCGGTACCAACAATAGTGAGCTATATGGCCAGCACCACCACAGTTGAAGCGGAGAGGGCACCGATCGACAGTGCACCAAGCGTCCGTTCTGCGAAATTGTGGGCGTCCCATGTCCTCTCGTAGTGGTGAGTAAGACGCGGCAAGTGGTGGCTGGTGGCATGAAGACATCAGAGACATAAGCCGACGTCTGAAAGGCTCCTGCAATGGTTGCGACGAAAGTGCGGCTGTAGGTGGCTGGTAGTATGATGTTAGGCGGGATGGTTAGTGGACGGTGGACAGCGTCGGCGTAACTCAGTTCAAGCTGCTCGCTACCGAGATCAACTGCTGAAAAAGCGTGCCTAAGTTCGTCCCGAATGACTGGGGCAACGGCGGTCACTGGTGCATCCACTGGAGGAGTCCAAAGCTTCTGAATTTCTTCTTGGGCAATATCTCTGATTAGGTCACGTAGGGATCCCTGATTGTCCAGAGTCACTGAAGCGGCGTCGATTGGGGTGGTAATGGACGAGTGATCATACTGCCTTGATCTTTGGTGCAGAGCTCGTTCAATGGTAGTGCCTTCTCGTAAAATCAGCCACGGTAGTTGGAGCATTGTGCACAAGTTCAGCGAACAGTTGTTCTTTCACGCCGCGCATAAGGTAGGGCAACTTCTTTTCTTCGGACATATTGGGATCAGCCCGACGACATAGGCATGTCACGTCTTCAGGAAACATTTCAACAGTTTCTTCAGGTTTTTGAAGCCTTACCTCAAGCAACCACTGAGCCCGCTCTCGACGGTGGACGCTAGCAAAGGTGTCAATCAGCTGCTGACGAAACTTATCCCATGTGGATACACGGCCTTCTCGATTCTCAAGCCACGTGCGAGCGCTGTCATCGAGAGGGAATTACGTGCGGGCGAGCTTCTGTTGAGCATTCCACTGGTTGACGTCGGCAACGCGTTCGTAATGCTCCAGCCGATCTTCAACATCTTCATGTGGGGCACCACAGACGCGATCAGGCACAAGTGACTGAAAAAGCGTTACCTGGGCTGGATTGGAAACGGGGTGACTTGTATCTCTTAGACCACCTGTGGCTGGCAGGCGGAGGCCATTTGCAGAGGTACGTAAGGCCTGGTAGAACGTTCATCGAAGGAGGTCAGCTCAGGAGAGAGGCCTAACAACCACCGACTGAAGTGGTGCACTGGTGTCGTAACAGGTGGCTACGTGTCGGGACTTGATGAACGGCTCCCAGATGTGGTGTGGAGCATCGGCAGGCTTGCAACCCAGCGCCTCAACTAGTGTCGCGGTTCAACGTAAGCAGTTCACTGAGACGTTGAGTCCGAGAACCAACGGCGTGTGTTTTTATGCAGGAGCCAAGACCAAGAGAGCTAAACAAAAACATGTCTTCTTCAGTGTCTCTTTTCACGAGATTGTTGGCGCGCACATCGCCTTCGTTCTCTGTTTCGGGCGCGGCAATATATATAACTAGTTCCTTGCTGATCACGCAGGTAACAGCGCATAAATCTCGCACTTCAAAGCATTTCATGTTTTAAAGCAAAATATTTACAGAGCTAATTTTCCACAAATATCGGTGTTGGCATCGGTTTTTGGTAAGTTTTTCTTCACCCTACACTTGATTCTGTCCTTACAACATTTGAAGAAAAATTACTTAGCCGTTTTTGCATTTTTTTGTGTTGTCGCTTAAAATAGAGAAAGTGACAAGCGCCTTGGATCACTTTATTAATAAAAAAGCCAAACGAAAAAGTTTTTACTCATTACAAGATATAGTAATTTTATTTAAAAGGCAGTAAAAGTGCAAAACGAGCAGTAAGAAACCAGAGCAAAAATGCTTGCAGTTAATTAAAGGCGGGAATTGCCGCAAAGAAATGGGAAACAAGAAAGCATGCAGCTCAAGGACAGGTGGTCAACAAAAAGCAAAAAAATACTTGAATAAAGGCGGTCATGAAAAAGTTAATAATGAATACGGCACAAGCGTAAGGTATTATTTAGCCCTAAAAATGGTGAAGCTTACGACTATAGCGATATAAAAAGCGGGCTGATGCAAGTGTGTCCAAGCTATATTGTACGAAGCGCTTTAAAGATTGAAGAGTGAAGTTGGAAGGAACAAAATAGGGAAGGCAGGGAGGTTAACCAGAAAGACAGCCGGTTGGCTACCCTGCACAATGGGACTAGAGAAGGGGACAAGAAAGCTGAGAAAGAGGGAAGAGTGGGAAAATAAAAAGAAGGGGGAGAGACTGACAGTAATTTCACTGCAGCGTGTAGAACTCTACCGCATGTCAGAGGCGTTTACATAAGCCTGTTTTTCCCAGGAAACACTGCAGGGCTTTCATTGCTTTGTGGGCTGTCGAGGCATGTCGATGTTGCTGTTATAGAACCTGCGCAGAAAGAGGCTGATCATCCAGTCGCCGCATTGTGTTAGCAAGTACTTGTCTATCAGAGCAAACCGAGGACAGTGGCACAGCAGGTGTTCGATAATTCCGTCAGTGCCGCAAACATCGCACGCCGCACTGTCAGTAATTCCCATTAACGCGGTATAAGCTTTCGTGAAAGGAACTCCCATCCAAAGGCGACAGAGAAGTGAAGCTTCATGTCGACGTAGGCTGGGTGGAGGCCGAAGTTGCAGTGAAGGGTCGAGCTTGTGCAGTCTTGTACGTCGTATGCTTGGTGTGTTCCACTCAGTCAGTGTGAGACTGTGGGCCAGTGGACGAATCTGCCTCGCCGCATGTGCTGAAATTCTTAAAAAATCATTGACCTTGACTTGGCACCTATTTGCGTGTATTATTATTTTATGCGATAGCAGTTATATGGATGCTAGAGGTGCATTTCCAACATGTTCGTCTACCTCATGTTCCGCATGAAGTTTATTTTAATTGCATTGGCTGGTGCATCGTACATTCTATTTGTGAACAGAAGTGGCGCAACTTTTTTATGCCACCTCCAACTGCAAAGCTACCAGCAGCTCTCTCGTACAAAAGCAGAAAGCAAGAGCTTGAAGCTTGAAACAAATCCATGCGCATTTCCTTGTGATTGACGAATTTTAAAAATTTGGGGTCCGTAGATTGCTGAGGCAACGAAGTGCTTTAATAAACGCATTGTATGATTTCTCGGAGAAGTGTTGCAACCAAGGTCCTTTTAAAGGGAACCAGTGGTAACGCTGCGAGAGCAGAAAGTGACAACTTGAAACCAAATCTTCAAATCACACTGAATGAAGCTTTGATCAGATGGGCACCATAGTACACGCTGCGTCCACCCAAATCAGCATAGGGCTTAATATTTGAACGTGCTGGGCACTCACCGCTTGCTTCGATCTGAAACAAGAGATAACACGAAAGCCTCCTTGCTCGCTGGAGTAGTCATAATACATTTCGTCAGATTTAGTGGGGCTACGCCAGACAGATATTTGAAAGGCAGTAAAAAAAGGCACAGTTTGAGCGCAAGGGTGAAACAATGAATGTGATAGCAAGAAATTGCATTGTTGTAGGAAGTGTGGAAGTGGGGCTGATAATTAACTCTTTTGGATCCAATCTCAGTGAGCTTTGAAAAATTCTGGTGTAAAAAATATGGTACCCTTTTTGCGCAGCCGCTTCACATTCAGAGTGCAGCACGTAGACGGGTATACGAGCTGCTGATGGTGGTCGCAATAAGGCGCGCGCCTGTGGCGGTGACAACGCCCTTATCAGTTCACAGTTGCTGCTCGAGCCACCACCGCCACTCCCTCGCGTTTTTAAAATGCGAAGCATTTCTTAGCGAACTTGAGGGACATTGAGCGTATCTATCTATCTATCTATCTATCTATCTATCTATCTATCTATCCTATCTATCTATCTATCTATCCTATCTATCTATCTATCTAGCTATCTATCTATCTATCTATCTATCTATCTATCTATATATCTATCTTATCTATCTATCTATCTATCTATCTATCTATCTATCTATCTAGCCGGCTTACGACTTTTAGCTCTCCCAGCCGTTTCAATAGTGGTATCGATGACCAAACTTGGTAGGGCATAACACGACTGTATGAAGAACATATTTGACTCGCTACAACATCAAAATCATCAGAAGTATGTCATGAATGTCCCGATCTACATTTAAAGGTCTTGCAGCTCTTGCGGTTGTTTCGTTCGCATGGTATGTTGCAAAACTGGTATGTTATGACATGATTGCATGGCGAACACAAGCGAAAGACCCTAACATGAAAATTATGACATGCGTGTCATGTAACAACATGACTACATGCCACGCTTATGAGGCAGTCGTGACCATTCAGCTAGCGTCACATATACCAAACTTGGTATCACAGTGCGTGAATGAATTATGAAGGTATGTAACTGGTGCACTTATTATCATGAGATGCGTGTCATGTAACAACATGACTACATGCTACGCTCAAGGTGCGCTCGCAGCCGTTTCGCTAGCTTCACATCTATGAAACTCGGTATTACGCGTCACGAATGGACGACATAGGTAAATAACACATCCAAACATATTATTCACGACATGCGTGTCATGTAACTACATGGCTACAAGCCACACCGATGAGACGCTAACGGCCGTCTCGCTAGCTTCACATTTGCCGAATTTGGTATTAACGGACGCCAATAAATCACGAATGTATGTGACTGGTGCAAACATGATAATAATGAGATGCGTGTGTTGTGAGAACATGACTAAATGTCACAGTCAAGGCGCCAATACATTTCGACGTGACGTGGTGCGCGTGCTCGCCGGCGTTCCCACACCAGGCGCCGGTCCTGCCATACACTCGCAGGGGCGCGCCGCGCTGCGTTGCTTTGACGCATGTGCGTTTCAGCATGTCTGTTTTCCCTCCGTCCCGAAAAGAGGAAGATGCAGTTTTGCGTAGGTAACCCATTGGTGCGAAATACAGCATGTCGCATTTCGCGCCGGTTGCCGTCGGGACGCGCCGACGGACGATAGTCGCGCCCGGCATCAGACTATAGAGTGCTCGCGTTTTGCTAAGGTAGTGTCGCTGTGCCCAGCGTGCACTCTCGTCAACGCTACATTGCAGTATACTGGGCCCTTCATGATGCGCTCGCTACCGTTTCGCTAGCTCCATGTATACTAAAATTGGCGTTACCTGACGTCAATGGATGAAAAAATATATTACTGGGGCAAACATGATAATCCTGACACGCGTGTCTTGTAAGAACATGAAACATACCACGCTCATAGCGTGCTGATGTTGGCCCTTCATGATGCGCTCAGAGGAGACGCTCTCTAGGTGCCGACCACTGCGGACGCGTGAAGATCGGCTCCTGCTTTCAAGAATGCGTGTCTGTGGTATCCACGAGTTTGTTTGCCGAGTTTTCAGTCACATCGCGCGCCTAAGTTCTCAAGAAATCAGCAGATACCAGATTTGTTTGATTAGTGGACTTTTAAACCATTTCGGAACTTTTTTACACGGTAACACCACCGCAGAATTTAAGCCTAACCAAGAAGGCGATTGCCGTCAATGCGCCATCCTGGCGCCCACGTGACTAAACGCTCTGCGCGTTCCAGGACCTAAAACTTAGAATGGAATTTCGAGTAGATGGAGAGGAAATCTCTCCAGAAGATATCACGGAAGACATGGGTTGGAAGGAAGCCGAAACGAGACGCTCGAAGAATAAGCTATCCGCAGTTAGCGTTCCCGCTTCCAAGGGCTCAACCAAGGCTGGCATTGGGGGAGACGCTCCAGCCAGTCATAGTAGGCATGACACCAATCATACAATCGTGCGAGCTGGTTGCATGCCACCACTACCCAAGGACATTAGCAAAATTGTGCTACGACCACGTGGAGGATTAGACTTCTCGAGAATTGGTGCTGGAGCAGTGGCAGATGCGATAGTACTGGCGGCCGGCGTCAAAGAGGAGGAGGCCATGCAGGACATCATCTGTTCCATCTTACAGCAGAACATTAAGTTGGGAAGCACTCCGGACCTAGAAAAAGCTTCAAGATACCTCAAGGTCTAGCAAATTGACATTGGAGTCAAAGTTTCGATGTTAGTGCGTACGCCATGGCACCACACGATACTTGTAAAGGAGTGATTTGCGGGATCCCCGTAAGTGATACTCAGGACATTGTGACCCGAAAGATTGTGAACGCGAACAACCCGCTGGCGCTGCAGGCCAAGAGAATCAAGAACACTGGGACAATCATCGTAGCGTTTGAGGGACACAAAATGCCGAGATTCGTGAGATATGGACCTTCACTTTTGCAGTGCTCCCTTTACCGCAAGAACATCGACGTTTGTTACATCTGTGGAAAGCTGGGACATCGGTCTGACGTCTGTCCAAACCCAGCTGAAACCATCTGAAGGGACTGCGAGATCAAGAACCCAAATGAGCAGCACCAGTGCAATTCAAGATGCAGGCTTTGCGACGGTCATCATCGCACGGCAGAAAACGAGTGCAAGAACAGGTTCTTAGTGCCATACGTCGTCAGATGCAGACGTTGGGAAAGATCGCGAGTAGCCGCAGAAGCTCGGGATGCATAAATCACATCGAGTCCAGACATCAACGACAAGCAGCTTATTCCAGCCTACTGGACTCAGAGCATCCAGACTACACAAGAACAGGAAAGGCGGCCCCACTCCAGGGGGATGTCACGTTGCAGAAGAGGATCTAGACCAAAGGCCCGCTCCCAATCACAGGGACGCTCGAGTTCTCAAGGTCACTGTCGGGGTCGGGATTAGCCTGGACGGCATCCGAATGGCCAACTGCCTGGCGTTCAGTTCGAGATCACGGCTTCCGACCCTGAGAGGACGCGTACAGTTACACCGAAAGGTAGCTGGGCTAAACAAGTGCGCAACGGCGCGGCAGAGGTGATGACAGGTAAGCTGCCAGAGCATGATAGAATTGCAAAGCTAGAGCGAGAAAACGCGAGGCTTACAGAATTGAATGAGAGGCTATCAGCCAAGTTAAAGAGAATAAAAATATTCTCACTAAGCTAACCAACACGCAGCCTTCTCAGCCAACGCCTCAGCCAGTTGATGTCCCTGTGGCTGAAAACGTGGGGGGACTCTAGAACCACAAAAAAGAGGGCAGTCACGGTAGAACACGTGGAAGTCAACCAAAACGACCATGTCAGATATGAAAGAGGTTTTGACACGTTAAGCAAAGTAGCAGCCAATCTTACCGAGCAGATGGGCAGGCTACAATCAAGTGTGGCTGCACTGGAAGAGCATATGACTGGCGCATTACAAAGGTCGAAGCATATCTACACAACACAGCAAGGCATCCTCATGCAACAAACTCACCTCTTCAGCCATCAATACTAGTGGTACCAAACCTGTCAACCGGTGCAGCATCAGGCTCTGGCGTCCGATATATTAACCATGAAGGCTGCGCTACCTGAAGCATTCCGTATCTTGCAATGGCACTGTAGAGGTTACCTTAAAAGAAGGCAACCTTACTGCAGTATATTAGGAGCATTCAGAAAAGCCTCATATTATATTTTTGCTAGAAATTCTTCCGGCCTGTAATTCAGGCCTGTATTAGGGGATACTGAAGGGAGGGGAGTCTGCACATTCGTATCCAACAAACTAACGCACGTAACCCACGACCTCAAATGGAAGCAGGCGGTTGGAACACGTCATGGTAGAGAGTCGTGCCAGGTACCAGCAACCGTCAGAGCAATTTTTATTCCTAACATATATAGCAGTCCTAGAAACAAAGCAAGGGTTCAAGACGGTTCCAAAGAAAGCTGTACTATCGCCGGGGAATGTTCACTCGTCACAGCAGGTGATTTCAACACCCCCATCATACATAGGGTTACAGTACACGCTGGGAAAGGGAATGAATTGGCAAGTTCCAGTGAACTGATCTCACCCTAATCACAGCCCCAGCCTACCAAGAAGGCTTGGTACATTTTGGTGGCAGGCATTCCACCCCGGACCGTTACATTTGTAAGGAGCATCAAGAAGGCCTAGTGGATTAACTTGTTGTAGACCTAAAGAGTGACCACTGCATTCTTGCAACTACCTTCTCCGTGGAGCATAAAAAGCAGAGAGAATACCACTTCACAGGCAGGGATAAGTTCAGGAAGTAAAGGATTGAAAAGAAACAAGATGGCCACAGACCAGGCTTGAAGCAGTG